>SNQJ01S0014877.1:0-22058 GCA_010110895.2 Picea sitchensis
TAGTTGTTTTGATTTATGTAGATGACATTATTTTTGGCTGTAATAATGATTCCTCTGTTCAGTGGTTTGCTAACTCTATGCAAACAGAGTTTGAGATGTCCATGATAGGAGAATTGTCATATTTTCTTGGCTTACAAGTAAAATAGAGTTCTGCAAGAATTTTTATCTCTCAAGAAAAATATTTGAAAGAGATGTTGAAGAAATTTCAGATGGAAGATTCTTCTCATGTTAGTACACCTATGGTGGTTGGTTTCAAGCTCAGTAAAGATGACATTTCACCCAATGTTGATCAAAGGACATACCGATCAATGATAGGCAGTCTTTTGTACATTACAGCATCCCGTCCTGATATAATGCAAGTTGTTGGAATGGTAGGTCATTATCAGTCAGCTCCTAAACAAAGTCACTTGGTAGCTGTCACAAGGATATTCAAATACTTGAAGGGAAAATGACTTATGTTCTGTGGTATCCCAGAAATCAGAATTTTCAGTTAACTGCTTATTCAAATGCAGATTGGGCAAATCGTGTGGATGAGAGAAAGAGCACCAGTGGAGGTGCCTTCTTCCTGGGTGACTCGTTGGTAGCATGGATTAGTAATAAGCAGGAATCTATTTCCTTATCAACTACAGAAGCAGAGTGCATTGTTGTTGCTACTTGTTGCACTCAGATTTTGTGGATGATTCAAACTCTTGCAGATTTGAAGGTAAACTATATTGTTCTGATTACAATTCGATGTGATAACACCAGTGCCATTAATGTCTCCAAGAATCTTGTTCTTCACTCCCAGACTAAGCATATCCCAATAAAATACCATTTTCTCAGAGAACAAGTTACAAACAGAGTCGTTCATCTGAATTATATTCCTTCCACAGAACAGATAGCTGATATCTTTACGAAACCGTTAGCAGCGACCCCTTTTGGATATCTTCGTCAAAAGTTGGGGGTTATAACTTCTTTCGTCTAATTTGTTCACCTGGTCAGGGGGAGTACTTATTGAATATATGTTGTATTTCTAAGCTTCTCATAGTTGACAGGGGGAGTATGTATCGTAACAGATTAGGGGGAGTGTGTTTCTTCTTTGACATTGATGTCAAAGGGGGAGAAAGTGTGGTAATTTCAAGGATGCTACAGTGGTAGTAATTTCAAGGATGCTACAGTGGTATAGTTGCATGTTTTTCAAGGGGTTGCCATCAATGCCAAAGGGGGAGATTGTTGGCATGTTTTCAGACAAAGGCAGAGTATGTGTGTTTTTCATTGATGGCGATGTCATTGATGGCGAAGATCAGCATGATCAGTAGCGGAGCAATGATGGCATGACAATGGTAAGATCAACAGTGATCGTTGGATCCCATTCAAAATTTCCAATGACCGTCATCTGAATTTAGATAGGAGGAGCGCACAATAGAAGAAAATAGATCTCAGGCCTCAAATCTCAGCCCGAAGATCGACCGTCGTTGGATCCATAAGAAGGAGCACGGTCTTCACATGCAAGATGAAGCGGGTCTACAAAATCCCGAAAGCAGGAGGACCATCCATCTTCAAGAACGACACGTGGCAAGCAACTAGAATTTCGTTGACCTGCACATTGGATGAGTCAACGAAACATGGTGTGGGAACTTGCGATATGTGAAATCCCGATAATTGATCTGGACCTTTGGATCGAGGTATGTTGTGGAACGTTGGATGCAGAGGGCACATGGCGAGCGATTGGCATTTCGCTGACTGGAAAGTTAAAGAAAGGAGGTGCTCTATCCTATGAAATTGTGAAATGTGAAACCATGACTTAATCTGAATCGTTGATCAAAGGGAGATCGTGGACCGTTGATCAAGCATGAATAAGGCCCATGAATTTGTGAAATCATGATAAGATCTTGACCGTTGATCCAAGAGGGACATGTGGCGAGGGCTTTTCGCTGACTGGAAATTCAAAGGAAGGAAATGCTCTAACCTTGCAACTCGCGATATGCGAAATTGCGATAAGGTCTAGCCCATGGTCATAGACAAGTTCACATCGTCGAAGGCTTAAGGGAAGGAGCTAATTGCTAAGCTCCATTTCAAGGATCGCAACTTGGAGTGTTGAGACCCTTCATCAAAGGAATCGCGATATGCGAGATCACGAAAAGATATGGACCATTGAATCATCAAGATTGTGGACCGTTGATCTGACTCCATTTCAGAGTTTCGAATATCGAGAGTTGGAGGTGTCAAGGACACTCACAAAAAGAATGCTTAAACGCGAAATCGTGAAGCACCTTTTGGTGCAGTTGTGGTCACTGTTGGTGGTCACGTGAGAGGGAGGAGCTAGCGGAGCTAAGCTCCATTTCGAGGATCGCAACTTGGAGCGTCGAGAACCTTCGACACAAGATTGTCAAAATGTGAAATGTGAAATGCATCTTGATTAGGCCCATGGTCACAGCCAGTGGGCATATGGGATAAACACAAGGCCCTGCGGATTTAATCCAATGGTGTTGGTTATTTGAGCATCTGATCGAAGGGCTACTGCTGATCTTTACGATTAACTATTCAGTTACAATTCAGTTAGCAGAACCGAATCATGGTTCTTGGACGGTTGGCATTTGAGTGGCTGAAGCATTGTTGGCCTTGGTATTTGAGGTGTAACTGAATTTGTGTGAAGTGCATAAAAGAAAGACGAAGTGACTGTGAATTGTTGGTTGTTCTGAATCAAAAATGAGTTGAACTGTAAGAAAGGGAAAATTACAGTATGCGCAGTGTGAGACCGACAGTATGCACAGTGTGAGATAAAACTCAGAGATGAGTAACAGATGTTGAATAGACAGAAGAAAGAGAAGAATTGCAGAACAGCTTGAAGCAGAGCAGAATTGCATAATAGATAGAAGCATAGAAGAATTGCAGGACAGAAGAGAATTTGTAAGAATTGAAACACATGTGTTGTTGGTTATTCAATCATTTTACTTATAATCAAGGAGGTAGAGTGGTGCTAGGGAGGACTGTGGTCCTCTGATATTCGAGTTGGTGCTTGAATATTGGGAGTTGTAGCTTCCATCTAGTTGTGGCTAGAAAACAGGGTGGCAGGGTGGTNACCTACGTTGTTGGTTATTCAATCATTTTACTTATAATCATGGAGGTAGGGTGGTGCTAGGGAGGACTGTGGTCCTCTGGTATTCGAGTTGGTGCTTGAATATTGGGAGTTGTAGCTTCCATCTAGTTGTGGCTAGAAAACAGGGTGGCAGGGTGGTGCTTGGGAAAACACAGAGTTTTATGTATGCAAGTTGGTGCTTGTATAAGTGGAAGTAGGTGCTTCCATTCAGTCGGTGTTGGAACACTCAGGGAGTTGGTGCTTCCTTCTATTCGGTGCTAGAGAAACCATAGAGTTGGTGATCTCAACAAGTTGGAGCTTGTAAAACAGAGGTAGTAGCCTCACTTTGAGTTGGTGCTCAAACATAGATGATGTACAGAACTTAAAACACTGCCTATCATTTTGAAGAAGAAGAGGTTTTCTCCCTTTATGGGTTTCCTCATGAAAATATGTCTCTGTGTATATCTTATGTGTGATTGATGCTCATTATTTATGTTGTTAATATGATGTATAATATTGATGGTCACTTGATGAAAGATTAAAAATGGTTTAATAGACTTAAAATTGTTTAAGCACAGTAACAACTGATTCAACCCCCCTCTCAGTTGTCTTGGTAATTTCAACATTTCTCATTACTGATTCACCCCCCCTCTCAGTAATCCAACAATTGGTATCAGAGTAGTTTCCTTCAGGAAACAGTTTAACCAATGGAAGGAGATCATGGAATCTACTAAGATTGGAGTATCAATGTTTAATGGTCAGAGTGGTATAAAGTTTGAGATTTGGAGCACAAAAACAAGAACCTTTTTAGGGGCACAAGGATATGATATTTGGCAATTAGTTGTGACAGGATACAATGCTACAAAGAAAACAAAGACTGCAGCCAAGAAAGAATTGAAAAAGAACAACAAAATTGCAATGGATTTCATATGGGAAGGCCTATGTGATTCAACAAAGGACAAAGTGGGTAAATGTTCATCAACTAAAGAAATTTGGGGTAATATACATGATATCTACTCTTTACCCATCACAGAGTCAAAAAATGCAAATGAGAACGCAGATGCAAAACAAGAAGAAAGATGCTCATCACGTCAAACAGATTGAGAAGAAGAAGAGTACAAAATCAACAGATATGAGTTATTTTGCTTTAAATGTGAAAGCATGGACATATTAAATTTGAATGCCCTTATTTGAAAATTGAAAGTGATAAGATAGAAAATCCAAATGAAATAGAAGCATAATTGACCAATGATTTAGAAAAACTGCATAAAGAAAGAGAAGAAAACATGTCACTCAAGAAATAATTGATGAAGCAAAAGGAAAGTGTTCAAATATTTGAAGAATCCCAGCAGGTTGTTGAGAATTTAAGAGCTCAACTAGAAGAATCTGGAAAGATCAAAGAAAATATTGAAAGACAAAAGCAGTGTTTGGAATTCAACATAGTAGCACTAAAGGAAGAAGCAGAAAATAGAGAAAAGATATTGACATATCATCTCAAGGAAATAACTAATGATTTAAACCAGCTTGCGGAACAGTTTGGTCAAGAAGAAAGAATACTTGAAAAGGAAACAATTACACTAAATATCCAACTTGAAGAAGCAAAGAGAACAAAAGAAATCATGAAGTCTCAAATGATGAAGAAAGAAGAAAAGGTTGAGAAACTTGAAGAAGAATTTGTCACACTAAGAGTCAAAGTCGTCAAGCTCAGAAAGAATGTTGAAGAGGCAGAAGAATCTACATCATCAGTTGAAGTACCACAAAGAAATAATGAAGAGAAGCCAAAGACTTATGCATAACTAATCAAAGGTTCGATGAAGAAGGAAGAATGGAAGCCCCTGAAGAAGAATGTTCAAGAAGTGCAGAAAAATCAAGAAGAAGACTACAGAAGAAGACCCTCCATGTTCAAGCCACAAAGAAGCTTCAATCATGATCATGATCAATCAAGGCAGGAATTCAGAAGGACTACACCACAAAGAAGATCATTCACTCCCAGGTATGTAAATTTCTTTTATGGTCGGTATTTTTATTGTACTAACTTTGTACATAAGGTTGCATATTACAGGGATTATGAAAGAAATGTTCAAGCAAGAAATGCTTATGTGGCCTCACATAATATTGAATGATACAAATGCCACAACTATGGTCATATAGCCAGAAATTGTAGAAGTGAAATAGTGTCATCCATGAAGAAAGAAACATATATTAGATACATCAATATTTGGAAAAGAAAAGAAGAAGAAGAAGAAGAGCGGGTAAAGAAAGACCAGGTCCCAGAGATCGAAAGATTGGCAATAACACGAAATAAAGACAAATCTATAAAGAAAAAAGAAGATGTCAGATACATAAATGTTTGGAAAATAAATGAAAGAAAAGAAGGACAGGTGAATAAAGAACAGGTCCAAGAGATTGTACTTTCAGGAATTGTAGTGCAAGATGAATCCACAGACACAAAGAAAGAAGTTAGAGTTCAAAGAGATGTTGAGTCTACTAATGAAGATGATGATGACTCCCCATATGAGCGGGTGTTTTTCTAAGCCATGTGACTTGGAGACTCCCAGGTAATGTGAATATTAGACAGGGAGAATTAGTGTAGTAGCTAGTACAGATTAGGGAACCATCTTCGAGTAGCTTGAAGAGTTCGAGTAGGCAGATTCAGAACAGTCAATTAGAAAAAGTACAGTGACAGATGGGTCAGCATTGTGGACAGTTGTACAACAGATTTATGGACAATATGAACACATATGGATTAGTAGGTCTAGACAGATACATGTCAGTGGATGAGAGATTGGGTTCACAGATTGGCTCAAAGAGTGGTTCAGCTAATGTTGGATGACTACTTGAATGCTTAGACTATTGAACGTTTTATTTTTGAATGATTTTCATATATGTCATTTGATTACTCAAGGAAGCACCAATGGACAATAACTCAAAAAGGCAATAGGTACAGGAAAACCTATATTGTTCTACACGACATCTTGTAGAGAAGTTAAAGGGAGAGATTCTTCGTATGCATGGAGAGAGACTTGGATGTTTGGAGAGAGCACAAAGGCATGATTCCAGGGGGAGAAATGGTCACAGGGGGAGCATGAGTGACATGACTTCAGTATTGCATCAGATTGATACTCTTTGTCAAAAGAGAAGATATTATTCAGATGAAGGGAGAGAGAGTAATCAGAGGATAAGAAACACAAAGAAATATTAAAGGCATTTAGACAAGGGGAGAAGCCCTAAGGAGATTTCAGTCAGGGGGAGTAGCCCCAAAGGGAGATACACTTTACCTTTGATGTCAAAGGGGGAGAGATAGAAAGATTTATGAGGAGATATGTCAGTGTTTCCATGACTAAGTGTTGCCATCAATGTTCATGTTGCCATCAATTCCAAACGGGGAGATTGTGGGACAATTGTTTTAGATTGATGGATAGATGGTTGTCATTTATGTCAACCTTTGGAGAGTGATATTGTAGATTCATGTCAACCCTTGGAGAAGTCCAATAGTGAATTCTGGTAGCACAAAGGTATTCGTAAGGGACCCGAGATATTTTAAGAAATAAATGCATGAAGATCAGTGTATTTATAGGTGAGACTTTTTTATATGGATAGAATATGTTGTATCATTTCTAGTGATATGTGGAATGTCACATAACTCCTCACGGTTAGAAATTTATGGCCTTGTGAAGTTGGAGAACCCTCATGAGTTTTCTAGAAGCCCTAGAAGGTCAAAGAAGTCAAATTTATTGTAGAAGCTCCTAGAAGAAGTTGACTAGTCAAATGGGTGAAAGTAGGATTTAATCATGGGTTAAGTGGTTGTATTAAGAAAATAATTAAAAATAAATTAGCTGCAACTAGAAGTGGTTAAGTTAAGTGGAAAAAGTAGCTAAGTGGACAAAGTGGTTAAGTGGACAAAGTAGTTAGGTGGAAAAAGTGGCTAAGTGGACAAAGTGGTCAAGAGGAAAAAGTGGCTAAGTGGACAAGTTGGCTAAGTGGACAAAGTGGTTAAGTGGATAATTCTAGAGGAAGCTACTTGAAGAGTATAAATAAAAGAACAAGGCTCTCCCATTAGCACCCATTGAGCATATTGAATATCTACAAGTGATTGAGATAACCAAAGGATATCTACGGTGAATTTCAAAGGGAAGGTGAAGTAAAGAAGGCCGAAAATTCAAGGGAGGATAAAGTCTTTTGATGATACTTTCTAAGGTATGTTATTTATAGGTCATCTCACCATTTTAATAATAATTTTTTTTCTAGAATGATTCAGATAGAAACATATGGAGGATTGTGAGACAACATATCCAAGTAACTGTGATAAAAATTTCATCTTGTGGGTCGTTTTAGTTTGGTAGTTACACTCTGTGGAAGATAGGGTTTGTGGCTAGTCCTGAAACTAGTCTAAAACAAGCATTCTGGGTAAACACGTCATAACTTCTTCATAACAGATCCAAATTCCATGAGATTGGATGCATTGGTTATAGTACAATATGTAGTATGTTTTGTACCATTTTTAGATCTATGCAACAAATATTCTGTATGTGGCATGCTCTACAAGTTCACTCTCTAGAATAAGCCAGAATTCAGCAAGGTCTGCCATTTTTGCTATAACTCCTTTTCTGGGAGGTTCCAAGAAATGAAACCTCGAAGAATTGTAGAGAAGACATTGAATAACATTGTGTATCATTTTCATAAATTTATTCATTACAGGTATAGAGTTATGGTTGTTGCAAGTTAGGGTTGTTGACTAATCCAAAACTAGTCATGTGAGACTAAGGTAAAGTTTGATGAAAATGCTAGTCTCTTGTTGTTGAAGTTGAGGAAGGTCTGCAAGTCTGTGATCACATACACCAGGTCTATTACAGAGTTATATGTGTGCTTATATTTATGTTTTTATGGTTAAAAATTTTCATGACATGGTACATGCTTGAGGCTACATAACAGTGAGGTTTGACACATCATCTTATGTAAGGGTTTATGGTACGTGGAGCATGGATTTGTGATGTATTACTAGAGGAATCTTGTTGGTTGTCTTCATGTATGTTTTGGTATATGGTTGAGGTTTATGTTGAGGTCATGGATGAGACACTTAGTTGATGAGTTGGAATATACATGAGGTGTATGGTATGGTGATGTTAGTACACCTTGATGTGGAATATTTTGACTTGTTATTGATACATGATTTGTACATGCTTGGTACATTGTTAGAGGCACTTGTTGGTAATATTATTCGACATATTTGTAGTGATATTGGCACATGGTTTACGGTTGACGTGCCATAGATATCTTGGTATTGGTGATGGTTGTGAGGTGCTATGATGTGCATGGTTGATGCACTTGTGATGGTACATGTTGTGCTAGTTGTTGATGTACATGATTGGTTGATGAGATTATTGTGATACATTATTGGCACATGTTGTTGGTTACAGATTGTTGGTACAAGTGTTGTTATAGGTTTTGGGTACAGGTTGTTGGTATAGGTTGCTTGGTACAGGTTGATAGTGACAAAGTGACAGTGACAGTAGTTGATTCAGTGACAGTGACAGTGGTTGATTCAGTGGCAATGACAGGTTATGTACATTTGGAACTTATATTTCAGGGTGGAAGGATGGGGCAAGGATAGGTGGTTGGAGCCACCTTCTGGTTGGAATCAGAGAACCAAGGAGTTGGAGCTTCCTTCAGGTTGGAGCCTGATAATTAGAGGGTTGAAGCCTCCTTCTTGTTGGAGCTAGAGAATTGGGTTGTTGTAGCCACCTTCCAGTTGAGGCCAGAGAACACAGGGGATTGGAGCCTCCTTCTGGTTGGAGCCAAAGAGTTAGAATTTGGTGCTTCCTTGAATGTAATCCTTAAAGATATATGAGAAACGCATTATGTGGTTTTCTCCCGCATTGGGTGTCCACGTACAATACCGGTGTACTGTGCATTGTGTGGATGTGTCTATTATTGTTTATTATGCACTGATGGATGTTAATGTTATATGATGCCATAAAATATTAATGATGAACTGGTGAACATTGTTGAATAAGTTAAAGGAATATAAATTGTGGTTAAAAGTGTATAAATTGTTCATTATTGATTCAACCCCCCTCTTAGTAATCCAACAATAATTCCATCCTTTTTCTTCACAAAAAGCATCAGAGCACCCCAAGGTGAGACACTTGGACGTATGTACCCCTTCTTAAGTAGTTTTTCTAGTTGTATTTGCAACTCTCTCCTCTCTAGTGTTCTCATTCTATAAGGAGCTTTGGACATTGGGGCAACTTGTAGATTTTAACCTTGTACAATTAATTATTGCAAATAGATTCTTAGTAAAAACAAAAAAGATACAATGGCACGTACACACACACACACACACACACACATTAAACGAAGATTTTACCCTGGAAACCCAAACCACGAAAACCAACAATCTATTTAGAGTTGCACCTCTAATTCTTTATTCATCTTCTTCATTTTTTTTTGTTATCTAAATATCCCTCACTTGTGGGATTGGCCTGTCGCTGAGATGCCATGAACCAGAGGCATCTAGGCCATCAAAATCACCCGGGGCTCGCACCCATCTTGAACCGCACCAACCCTTAACATGGATGGATTTGAGGTGTCCCCAGAGGTTTTGAATCGATGACTTCACTTATGGAGTGCCTTAACAGCGCACTCCCTCACCGACTTCTCTACACCACGGGGACCATTCATCTTCTTCATTGTTTACAATACAAAATACATATAGGATTCTGCGGCATCCAAAAACCCTAATCCATTGACCCAGATTAGTCAACAACCCTAATTCCTTAACTAGAATTAGAAAACCATCGACAAAAATCGTGTGCCTAAAAAATGTTAAAAACATATGCAACAACCGCCAAACAATTTTTTTGGGGGCTCCGCCCCCCTGTGACCCTCATGTGTGCCTAACACAACGCAGTTACTATGTTTGGTCATGCAAAGAATATAACACATACCTATCATTATCCCACTTGTTATTTTCTTTACATGCAGGGTGTCACATGATTACATAGTCAAAAATCCAAGGCAATAATGCCCATTGTTTCTCTACACCAAGAGAACTTCTTGGTGCTCATAGACTTTGTCAATGACTCTAAAACATTCTTCAAAGTGTCCACCTTCATCCGCAACACCATAGGAGAATCTTACATGAATCTACTTCCCATATAAGCAATATTCACATAAATCAAAATCCAAAGATCAATTGCCCATACCTTCAACCATACCTTTACCTTGTAGTACTCAAAGTCCCTTCTCTCCAATATTCCCTAGTCTTTGATGCCACAACATTGTCTTTTCTATAGAGATTGTAGGATTTTTTTCTTCTTCAACTCCAATCTCAAGAACAATGGAACTATTGAACCCATCACTAATAGTGCTTCCTTGTAGCTTATACAGAGTGCCAAACCGAACTCCCTTTAGCAACACCATTGCTCCTCAAACCATCCTCCAGGTTCCCTTTTCAAACATTGTTTTTACACCTGCATCATCCATCTTTCTTACATAAATCAAATTTTTGGCCAATGTTGGGATGTGCAGAACACCAAAGAGTGTTGTAATCCTTCCATCCATGATCTTTAACTTGACTTTTCCTCGTCCTATGGTTTTGGTTGTTGAATCATCACCTAGGTAAACATCACCTCCTTCATACCTTTCATACTCACAAAACCATTCTCTGTGAGGCGTCATGTGAAAGGATGCACCTGAGACGACCAACCATGCCTCATGATCTGCATGTGTGCTTGAAGAAGCCAAGTACACATCCTCTCCTTCGTCTGTAGAGATTTTTTCTTTTGTAGAAGGGGCATCATCAGATCCCTTCCCTCTCTCAACACTTTTGGATCTACATTGTTTCTTGTAATTCCCTTCTTTTCCACATCTCTAACATACCTTTACAAATTTTCCTAGAGATTTAGATATTCCCCTAGATTTAGATCTCCCACTTGAGGACTTAGATATACTTCTTTCCTGGGAGCATCCTCTTGAAAATAAGGCATATGTTCTCTTGCTTTCCATAATTGTCCACCTCATCTCCTCCGACAACAAGGATGAGACCACATCATTGAAACTTAATGTAGTTGAATTACTACCTATGGCCACAACTAGACTATCCTACGAGTTTGGTAAAGAGCACAATAAACTGATACATTTATCTTCATCATAAATCTTAATATCAACAAACAATAATTGATTTACCACAATATTGAAGGTGTCCAGATGCTCTGTCATCGAGTCTCCAGATTTCATCCTTAGGTTGTACTACTTCTTCCGTAGGAACAGTTTATTTATCGGGGACTTAGATTAATACAAAGCCCCTAACTTATCCCATAATTCATTGGTTGTAGCTACCCCTGACACTTTCAGTAATATTGAATATGAGAGACACAACCAGATTGTGCTCTTTTCCTTTTGATCCAACTTTGCATAGTCTTTTGTTGACATTCTTGTAGGTGCAGTACCTAGATCTAAATCAATCCATTCATCTTTGTCCATCAACATATATTCCATCTCGAGCTTCCATAGATCAAAAGTTTTCCCATTAAATTTATCGGTCTCTATTTTTGAACTGCACCCCATTTTTTAAGCATAAGAATCAATACCGCAAAGCTCCCACTTTAACAAGGTTTATCACAGATCCGAGCCAAACACTTGACCATAAAGGCATCCCCCTGAATCTAATTACTACTCTGATACCAAATGTATATTTTAACCTTGTACACTTAAAATAGATTCTTAATAAAAAACATAAAAGATGCATTGACACACACACATTGCATAGAGATTTTACCCTGGAAACCCAAACTGGGAAAGCCAACAACCTATTTAGAGCGGCACCTCTAAGTATTTATTCATCTTCTTCATTGTTTACAATACTATATATCTATATATGTATGATTGTATGTATGTATGTACACACACACACACACACGGGATCTTGCAGCATCCAAAACCCCTAATCCATTGACCCGTATTAGTCAACAACCATAATTCCTTAATCGGAATTAGAAAACCATTAGCAAAAACCATGTACTGAAAAACTGCAAAAAATAGATGCAAAAACCAGGAAAAAAAAAATTAAGGGGCTCCGACCCCCTGTGACCCCCCCGCATGCTCAACGCGATGCAGTTACTAGGTTAGGTCGTACAAAGAATATAACACATACCCAACACAGCTCCAAGCATTGAGTCAATAGATAAATTAATATCTCTCTTTGGTGGTAATCTTGGTAATTCCCAAAACACATCTTTGTATTCCCTCAATACCGGATAGTCCTCAAGAATTGGCTCCTTATCTTTTGTTGGCTCTTCCATATGGGTTGCATATATCTGGCACCATTTTCTAAACTTTCTTTTCAGTTGTAATGCTGAAATCTCTCTGACATATATAGATCTTGGAATACCTTGCACCACCCTTGAACCCCCTTCCTCATCAAGGCATGTAAAAACCTTATGGTAACAATCTTGGATAGCATGATGTTTATCCAACCAATCCCTACCAATTAAGTAATCATATGACCCAAGTGGTATGATGTTCAAATATGCCTTAGTGCTAACTCCATTCATGCTTACTAGGAAACCCTTGACAAGTTCAATGATGTTGGAAGCAGGCCAAATCAGAAAGAAAGACTATTTTGGGAAGAAAGGCATGCACGAGGAAAGCGACAGCTGGAAGGAAGAGCAGCACGTGCGCATGCATGCAAGACGTATCGATGCTAGGGTTAGGGTTTTTGTAATACATTGTAACGACTGATGAGACAGAAAGGTATATATATATACCTAGGAGAGAGGGAGATGAGAGACTGATTTAGGGAGTGTTACTTGCATGAGAAGAAGTAGCTAGTCAGTAACACTACTGTAATCCGATCCCATTGTGTAAGTTGTTGAGTTGTACAGGGGTTAGGAGGGTATATCCTGAGGGTTATATCACAATCTGAGGAGCCTAGTGTGATCTAGTCCGCCTCATAATAGATCCCAACCCGACTGAGAATGAGTTGTAAATCACGCGGCGTTGTAGTTTTGGAACTACCATAATAGAAGAACTTGAGAGCCAGATCTTTGTGGACGTAGCCCAGAAGGGGGTGAACCACGGTAAAACCTATGTTATGTGATTGAATGCTTGTATCTCTTTTACTATCTACGATTAGATGTCAGAATGATGATTGAGTTAATGGACCCAATTATATTACATGCATCAATGAGAATGTCAGTATATTGCTTTAATAAATAGATAGAAGTCAAAACACGCACTTCATAGATCCCCATTCAGTCTTGGACTTCAAACACTTGAGTATTGCAATCACCCATTAAGACTATCTCGAGTGAGACTACGCAGTGCATTCTGTGTATTGTGTTGCCTACTGGTTTACCAGGAGGGTCGATAGTTTTAGCGGCTTTGTTGGACCCCTAGTAGACTTGAACCTGGGTTGAATTATGTTAAAGGTATAATTCAGATAAACAAACCAACAAATGGTTTTTTTGTGGGTTGAAACAACATATGATTGAGTGGATGAGATCTGTTGAAGATCTGTTAAAAGTGTGTAAGATCTACGGAAGGCGGGTCAAAAGAATACTGAATCGGACGACCAGAAAGCGAGAGGATGCGTCGCTAGAAGGAGATGTTGAGACCGTGGAATCCCACAAAAGCATAGATCAAAAGCTGGTTGAAAACAAAGGAGCTAGAGTTTGTGCAGAAAGATAACAGAAACCCTAGAGTAACACCACGCAAATATCTTGAGAAATATGTGTTTACTGATCTGTATAAAGTATTTTTCTGTGATTTTCCACACTTATTGCAGTAGTGGATATTGAGGTTGAAGGATAACCATGCAACAAGACAAATCCGATAGTTAGAGTGGATAACAATTCAGATCACGTAGTTACAGCAGGTGAATAACAAATTCACACGCGTAGTAGATTTTTGGCTCAACAGTATTGTAGCAGGCTTTATAACAAAATTTGCAGTAGATACCACGAAGTCGTACAACGCATCAGAGCAAGAATTTCTACGCAGACCTCGAGGAAGGCATATTAGATCGTTGTATACTTCTATTAAGATATTTCTCTATAACAAAGGTGTAATGACAATGGAGTGAGAGAGCCAAAATTCCCTGCATGCATGGGGGAAGGGGGGAAACACAGACAGAAAAAAGGAGAAATGGAAGGAGAGAGGGATAAAGGAAATAAGGAGGAAGCCTTGGACCCAATTATGATGGACGACGACCAGATCAAGCGGATCATGGAGACAAATGGAAGGACGCATAGTGGAATACCCTACCAATATAAGGTGAACACCAAGAATATAGCCATAGTCGCGAGGGAAGGCTTGGCTAGTGATGAAGAGGAGGTAGAGGATCTTTGGGCTGTGGAGCAGATTAAGGAAATCATGCGTGCAACATATGAGAGGAAGACGAGAGGTCCAAGAGCGGGAATAGAAGGCAGCAATCATATCCATATTAATGTCAATGTGGAACCCATAAACCCATGTGCGACTAACACACCAAAGAGAACACCATTGTTTAGACAACTGAATTTCAGGAGAAGGAACACAACAGGAAGTACATCTACACAAGGAACGATAACTAGGGGAGCTAGTTCAGGAAGCATTAGTCAAGTATCTAGCAGAGGTAGTAGTTCATCATTCATGATGACAGGACACGATCCCACCATCAGGTTACCAGAAGTCAAAGGAGAAGCGTTGGAGGACCCGGAGAAGCACATGTTTATCTGTGAAAAGATCTGGGAAGCAAAACAGATCACGGACGAGGACACTAAACTTGCACAACTAGAAATCACACTTAGGGATCGCGCACTGGATTGGTATATGAGTTTAGCCAAAAATAATCCACCAGGAACAACCAGACCGATTGTGGATATCAAGAAATTGTTGATAAATGAGTTTCAGAAGCCAAGTTCAAAGAATCAATACATGAATGAGATGATATAAGTTAGACAGAAACTAGGAGAATATGTATGGGAGATTGACCAGAGATTCAAGTGACTGAAGGGAAAATTGAAATATCTCATGACAAATATGCAGCACATGCACCTGTTTGTCAATTCATTACTACCACACTTAAAATATCCATTGCGACAACAGAAGTTTCAGACACAGGCAGAGGCTCTGTAGGCAGCCCTGTAACTAGAAGAAAACCAATATCAGAATACCAATCCAACCATCGAAGAGCTGAAGGAGGATATGAAGAACTTAACATTCCATCTAAACTAGAACAAAAGTAAGGACAAAGGAGAAGTCATTTGGTGTAACACATGCAGGACGGAAGGACACCATAAGAACGAATGTCCAACATTCTCACAATACATGTCAGCATGAATGCCAAATCCATTACCAACAGGAGGACTATCGTGTGAAATTTGTAAGAAACAAGGCCATGATCCATATCATTGCCCAATGATGCAGAAGTACTAGACAGTCCCAAAGAGTTTATATTGCAACTTTTGCAAGTCAGTAGGCCATGATGACAAAGACTGTAGAACCATGGAGTTGATGAGAGAGAGGACATTAGATACATATAAGGTGCAAGCAAAAATGATGACCGGGCAAGCCGCACCTCATTTTAACCAAGTGCCAGCCCCATACAGCATTGTGCAATAGCAGTATAATAATGTGCAGCAACATTATAATAATGCGCAACAACAGTATAATAATGCGCAACAGCAGTATAATAATGCGCAACAACCATATAACATAGCACGGCCACAGTACATCGCAGCACAGCCCCACTACAATATCGTGCAGTATAACTAGGTGCCTTAGTATAACGCGCCGTGAGGGGATCGAGCTGGCTATAGAGGCGGAGGACGAGTAAGAGGAGGCTTTGGAAGAGGTATAGAACTAGTGGTATGTCACAACTGCCAACAACCAAGACACTATGCAAGAGAATGTCCACTTCCACCAACGACTTGTATCTATTGTCACGCATCGGATCACGACACAAAAGAATGTCCTACGTTATTAGGGAAGATCTAGGAAACGAGGAATCAGAACAATCAAAATGTTCAATGGATTTGAACAGAAGCGAGGGATGAATGAAGAAACATTAACATAGTTACGCACAGAGGAGCTAAAACAGGAAACGACGCAGTACGACAAGAGCCAGTACAACACCAATGGGTGAAGAAGAATGTTGAACCAAGGAAGCAATTCGATGCGTAGAACGAGAAAGAGACATTTAAGAAAGCCATACAAGAATTTATGAAGCTTGACATCACGTCAACCTCAATTGCACAGCACAATAAGGAAGCACCAGAGTACAAAATTCCTCCATCATTGGATCATACCAAAGAAATGTAGCCCCTGGGACAAGTAAGTACGATCAAAGGATTTTTACAATCATGTGTAAAATTACTAAATGATCCACCCTCTCTCAAAATATTACAAAATATATTAGAAAGATGTAGCATAGAGACAAATGGAAAACTAGAACAAAAAACAGTCAATCACCTACATACAAGGAGAAGAACAAGTAGGGAGTTCGGGCTGAATGCCAACATTGGAGATTTCAACATGGGAGATATTATACTAAATCTAGGATTCGAAGTCAATGTATTACCCAAGAAGACAAGGCAATGTATGGGGGAGCCCACATTAGAATATTCACCAGTTCAACTGAAATTGGCAAATCAACACAGAGTTCTACCAATAGGGAGGCTGAAAGGAGTAATGGTAGACCTGGATGGAGTGTGCACTAAAGCTGACTTCGAAGTAATAGAGATAGTGGACGACACAACACCATATCCAACATTACTGGGATTGGATTGGGTGTTTTATAACCAGGCCATAATCAACTTAAAGACACAAAAAATGACCTTTGATTCAAGAGAATACAAGGTCATTGCACCATTAGACCCATCAGAAGGGGAAAGGTTTTTAGAGCCTACTTGCTTGGACTTAGAGGAAATTAGCCAGTTGTACAGAACAACTGTGTGAGATGAGGATTACGTAAACCAACTATAGATGGGATACTTAGTTGGCGGAGCATTACTTCATGTGCATCAGATTCAGATACAGGTTTAGAGAACTGGCAATAGAGGCTACACGAAGTTTCCACAAGAAGATGCGCAAAAATAAATCGCGCAGTAAGATGGGTAGGTATGGAGATAAGGGAACCACCCTATTTCGATGGGGTAAACGATCTAGAATTATTCCTGACACGTTACGAAGATGAAGTGTTAGAAAACCAAAGACTCTTAGCACTAGATATAGCACTCAAGGCCACACCTGCAAGATGGTGGGGCGCACACAAGGAAACAATCAAGGATTGGTACCAATGTAAGTGGTTATTGTGCATAAGGTTTGGCGCAGAACAAAGAAGCAACCAACAACAAAAGTACGATGGAAAGGGGACACCAGCGAAACACTTGGAGAAGTGCGGAGTGTTGTGGAAGATGACACCCCCAGAGGAATGGAATCATCATTTCATACATACCTTAGAGGGCATCCCAGCAAACCGGTATACGGACTAGGAACAGTAGAATCCTTTAACAAAATCATCAAAAGATTACACCATATCATCCACAGGAAAATGGAACAATAGAAGCCTTTAACAAAATCCTAGAAATTGCACTGACGAAGATCTGTAACGTTAATAGGGATGATTGGGACCTAAAAATACCAGCGGTATTGTGGGCGCACAGGACCACGTGCAAGAAGTTGACAGGACACACACCATTCAGATTGGTATATGGACAAGAAGCAGTGGTGCCATTAGAATTTTAGGTACCCAGTCTGGGTGTAGTAACGATTACGATCATGACAGAACGAGGCGCAGTATAGGAGAGGTTGAATCAATTGATGATCATGGAGGAAGATAGGATCCTAGTAGGGTTCCACCAAGAAGTTCAGAAAGAAAGGGACAAAGCTTGGCATGATAGACATATCAAGAGGAAAACTTTCAAGGAAGGATACTTAGTGTTGATGTATGACAGTAAATCCCTTCAACACGCAGGAAAACTCAGAATGCACTGGTTAGGACCATACGAAGTAAAAACTGTCACAGATGGGAGTTGTACAGTTGAAGGAATTAGGAGGCACATAACTCAAAGGGATGATCAATGGGATCCGACTGAAGCTATACAAGGACAGTCGACCACCCGCAACTTGAGAGTCACCGCTTGGTAAAAAAAAAAAAAAAAAAAAGAAGAGATATATAGTACAGGACATCAAAAGGTAAGGACCACAGAGGCATAGTGCACTGAAAGTAGAAGGACCACACACAATCGGCAATACTATCCCAATGGAGATAAGGCCAACGGTCAGTACAAAGAAGAAATAGCAAAAAAGGTGGATACGACAAAAGAAGCGCCAACCGACGGCGGCTATCGGAATTGAATGCCAGAAACGACTGATGGGACGCTGAATTAATCGCGCCAACTGACAACGGCAAGGGAAATCAATGGAAAGTATGAGGGAACCTACGGTTCAATTAAATCATAATCATGGTAACGTCTCTAACAAGCTTCACACGACGTCAATACAAAGCAAGGACGCGAGAGCGGAAAGGTTATTGTGAAATCAGGAAAGGCACAAAGTGATAGAGCATACGAACCAAAGAGTGAAGGTTGCAGAGGTTACAGAGGCCACAAAGCTCAACGAATGACAACTTTACCACCATGACACCACCTAAATAAGGAGAACTGAGCCAAACTTTCAGACGACTCCGAAGTAGTACCAGAGCACAATCCCAACCACAGGGAAGCGGACAACAACCATCTCAGCTCCCAAAAGTCGTTAATGTGGATGAAATATCGTCATCGGATACAACACTAGGAAGCCCCACACCCATTGTGGAGGAAACCTCGTAGACAACACTAGCAGGTATGGACATTGATACCCCAGAAGAAGGATAGGGCCAACCCACTGACGACACAGGCAACCTAGGGCACCTAGAAAACCCTAAAGAAGCCTCGAGAGTCAATGGGACAGCTCCAAACTAGGAAGAAACGGTCGCGCCGAAAGGATCATAAACAACCACGTCAGAACAACCAGAGGAGGGAATAGCGGAAGATGTCATTGGTCGACCAGAGGAGTATGTCGAAGAACGAACAATGAAGGTTGGAACCTCGAGTCATCCACCACAGTGAAAGGACAAGCAGATGGTACCTAGGTCATCGCGCAAGCAACCTGTCGTAGCCATTGTCTTTCCAAGCATACCGGAAGGGGTACGTGTACCAGCCAATTTGTTAGGCCATGTAGAGAAATTGAGGTACTTAGACCATGATGTGACCGGTACAGACAAGTTCCCAGAGTTCACCAAGCAAGTCTACCTACAGACTATAGGTATAGGACCCTTTGGTGAACCAATTATTCAACTAGTTTAGTGGGCAGTCGAACTGGCTAAAAACATGATTCTAGGCCTTTTGGACCTACCACACTTTGTGAGGGGCCAGTATGCAAACAACTGCATCAAGAAGTTGATGGTAGTTACACATGGTGTATATCTGTGGCTGGACTAGCTCGTCTCCATAGATGTATATCTCATCGCACACATCATAGGGTTGCCATCACAGGGTGAGGATCCCACGCAGTTCCTTGAGGACAAAACCAAAGAGAAAACACTGGCCGATGAAATGAAGAAGAAATATGGCACCGAAAGGGGGTCACGCGGAATCATTATCATGCGTATTAGTGACGTCGTGAAAAGAATGGCCACATAAATTATGGCATGCAAGTTACTCAGGAAATGTCGCAAGGAGGAAGTCCCAAGTGGGTTTGTCGTAGCTGTAGCATAGTGTGTCGAGGGAACCACACTCAGTTGGGCCCCTTGTTTGTTGAACTTGTTCCTAGACGACTGTAAGGATGCACAGGATCTGGGAACATAATTTCATTATTCATGGCTACTCATCCTGGTAGTTGTGATCGGATGGAAGGAGCCAAATTATTCATCTTTTTCCACTAGACCCAAACCCTACCATGGAGCACGATACTCATCGCTCGGAGCCACTTCGGACTCCAAAAACATAAAAGTGAATGAAACTATATTCGAAGGCTATCTCAAGGACATAGAGGACATCATCGCCAACACTTGGAGGGTAACACCGAAAGCAATCACACAGTATCAGGGCATATCCAACATCAAAGCTACTAGACATGTGATGTGGATCCAAGCACGGAAAGACCCCGAAAATCAATGGCTACAACTACGTTACTGCATCACGGAAGCAGACATAGAAATGGCCATTAAGGATTGGGAAGATGACTAGAGAATTCCAGTCCTCACTTGATAAATACCAACAAAGATAGAGGAGGAGGAGGTAAGACGGGAACACACACATGTTGTGGATGTAAGACAGAAACACACACATATTGAGGAGGTAACAATGCCCAAGAAACCAAGGACAAGTCTAAACAAGGCACAACATGAGAAAGGGGGAACATCCAAGACATGTGTCCAGATGGGGAAGAAAAACAACACACAGGCGCCACATGTGCAATAGAAACACGCTGAGGCAGCACATGGAGCTACATCAAGTTCTACTCCACAAGAGCAAGGCCAGACTAAGAGGCTAGTCATCTAGATGGGAGGTGCACGCAAGAAGGCGAAGGCACACAGAATGCCCCCAGAATACATGATCACTGAGGATGATGCGGACATGGTGTCCCAAATTATCCAAGATCACACAGTCGAGGATTTCGAGAATGATGTACCCCAAAGGGACAGAATTGAAGAAGAGTTAGCACACATTTGACAACTCCTCATGCAGCTTGGGGAAGCGTAGGCAGCCGAAAGTAGCGTAGAAATGGGCTCATCAGCATCACGGATAAGAGATGAAGTTGTATCAAGCGAGAAGGACATGATCTAGACGATAGCATAGTTGAGCTCAACATTTCACGTCACACCCATCATGTTGCGCATGGACGAAATCGTGGGGCAGACACCCCTCAAGGACTTGGCACAACTACAGTTGGTATTGACGCGGATACCAACCAAGGCATTGTATAAACTGCAAGTCAGCATTACACAAGAAGTACAGTCTCGTGCACACACAGATGCAACAGAATTGCAGCAAACAAAGGATAATCGGGACGGGTTGGAATTGGTACTTAAGCAGACCAAGCTCAAGACCAAAGATGAGAAGGAACATGTTGGCGACGGAAGCCACTCCTGGATTGCAGCAGGAGCAGAGCCCGACGCCCATCAGTTTTATGTCATGGTAGTTTTTAATGGGTGATCAAATGGATAGAGACTCGGGAAGATATCACTCAAACTCAGGGACTGGGTCTGGCATGCAAGTAACAAAGGAGGTCTTGATCTAACTTCAGTCAGTGGGTTGATTGGAAAATGAGCAGGTTGAAGACTTGGTGAGAAGAGTGGACAAACTACCTCAGGTAATAGGCATTTCAGTAATTTGTAGAAGAAAAACTCTGAATGCGAGATCCTTTGGTTCAGAGTTTCGAGAAACTGAAAGGGGGGACTTGACTGGATTCTCCAATTCCAAGTCGTTCAGTGCTAAGAAAATCACAGGGACCGATTAGAAACAATGCAACTGTTACAGTGATTAAACTCTACATCATCCTATAACAGTTACAACTAGACTGGATTCTCCAATTCTGAGCCGTTCTAATACAGTGTAGACAAAGACGCGAAAGAAAAACTAACATTCATCAGACAAGAAGTCTCAAGAGTCCAGACATAACCAGGAAAATAGTGCTTCATTAAAGTTTACCAATGGGAGCCTTGCTCAACCATCGATGCTTACAAAAATGGCAAAAACGCCTACATATACTCAAAAACAACAACAGCAGCAAAAACAAGACACTGCATTAAAACATTGCGTATGCATGTCTTCTGACAGTCTGCGCATGCAGACTCTAGTTGATCGTGCACCCAAGACTTGGTGTCCCCTCGGCCAAATTCGGACGGCTATTCTTTGTCAGACGCCACCTTAACTGCGCATGGCCCCTGCAAGGGAAGTAGCTGAGCCATTAAGAGTCGAGCTAGCGTGTGCAGACCTCCTCCGGATGGTCGAGGACTCGGCATGGCTTCTTTGGA
>SNQJ01S0014877.1:31738-48996 GCA_010110895.2 Picea sitchensis
TCTGAAATCTATCAGAACCGTCCATCAAGAAGGGACACGTGGCGAGAGATCAACGTTTTGTTGAATTCACAATCGGGGGAACCAGAGGAAGGAGTTGTGAAAACTCGCGAAATCCAAAATCGCGAGGCCATCTGGACCGTCAGATCACGGAGAGTTAAGGATTGTTGATCTAACGCGAGGAGATTTTGGGAAATCGGGGATCAAGAGAAGGGAGGTGAGCGATCCTCCAACTTCGTGAAACGCAATGTCCCGAAACGCGAAGGAGACAACAAGACCATTGGATCATATGGATTTTGGATTGTTGATCTGAGGTGCGAGGAACCCAGATTTTGGGTTTCGGAAATCGGGAGGATGAGCAAACAAACCTTTCGGGGGCGCGAAACGCGAAACCGCGAAGTGCTCGAGAGGTTGGGCCCAGGTCATAACGAGGGGTCACATCGTCGAAGGATAAGGGAGGAGCTAGCATGCGCTAGGCCCCACGTCGGGATTTCAAAAGTCAAAGAATCGGATTTGTCTAATACGCAAACACCTAACACGTGAAATCGTGACGTGCCTTTGGTTAGGCAAGTGGTCACAGCCGTGGTCACATAATGGAAGGAGCTTAGCCAAGGAAGAGCTAGCACCGATTTGGTGTTGAAATTTGAATAGCACTCAGGAGAGGGCCCGTGGGTCTCATATGACCAGCGCATTTGGAGAAAGGACCTATGTAAGTTGATTTTGGGTCCAGCTGAGACCCGAAGAGTCGATTCGACTAGGTATCTTGATAGATCCTTGACCGGGAGGTCAACAGCCCCGACGGGATAAAGGGGGGGTCTGTATCAAGTGGTATCAGAGTATAATTTTGCTTGCAGACAATAGGCAAAGGAGAGGATACAAAATAACTCAAAGTTGTACTCTCTGTGCGACACACAATCAACACAATGCCACCGAGGAGACGAGTGGAGCCACCTTTAGCCAATCGGGTTGTAGAAAGGGAAATGTGAGAACTTCGTGCAAGATTGGAGGTGATGGAGGCAGTGCAAAGAAGAACACCTGATGCTAGAGACATCAACGATGCAGAGAGTGAAGATGTAGAAGTCGAAGAAGCTGCAGGAAAAAATGTTGTCGAAGAACGCTTATTGAGAGCAGTTGTCAGATTGGGAGCTAGAGCCAAAGAGGTCCCAATGTATGAAGGCAATTTGGATGTTGAAGAGCTATTGGATTGGGTAAGGTCCATGGAAAATATTTCGATTATGAAGATGTCGATCAGGAGAAAAGGGTGAAAAATGTTGTCACCAGACTAAAAGGACATGCAACACTGTGGTGGGATGAACTGCAGGCTGAGAGGAGGAGCAAAGGTAAACATAAGATAAAGAATTGGGACAGAATGGTAGCCAAGCTGAAGGCTAAATTCATGCCCAAATATTATCAGTTCAATATGTTCA
This sequence comes from Picea sitchensis, assembly GCA_010110895.2. NCBI lineage: Eukaryota > Viridiplantae > Streptophyta > Pinopsida > Pinales > Pinaceae > Picea > Picea sitchensis. The sequence continues at coordinate 33,163 of SNQJ01S0014877.1, forward strand.
AAAAGCTGCAGAACCTGAGGCAGAAAGGTATGACAATTAAAGAGTACATAGAGGAGTTCTACAAGTTGAACATCAGAACTGGACAAAGGGAGAAGCATGAAGAAAAAATTTCTAGGTATATAAATGGCCTAAGGTATGAAATCTAGGATGAGATCAGCATGATGTCAGTAAGGACTGTGGAGGATGCTTATCAGTTCGCACTGAAGGCAGAGGAGAAGTTGGCCAGAAAACAAAACCAACGAGGGAGAGGTAGAAGCCTAGCTCCAAACAAAGGCAAGGGAGTTTCCCATGACAAGGCACATAAATCCAAAGATGAGGTTGAGAAACCACATAGTCACTCGGAAAGAGGAGGAAGTTCCCGAGGAAGACAAAATGGTGGAAGAAGTTCTTCTAGAGGAAGAGGAAGAGGCAGAGGAAGAGAAGTGAGATGTTACACCTATGGAAAGGTAGGACATAAGTCTTAGGAATGTCCCAAGAGAAAGAAAGAAGGAGAAGGTGAAGATCACATTTCGGAATAAAAAAGAAGAAATGTTGAAGGAAAAGGAGCAGAGGATGGAACATCTCTGATGTTGAGAAAAGTTCTCTTAAAACCAGAGGCAGAAGTTGAAAAACTAGTGCAGAGGAACGGTCTCTTCAGGACAACTTGCTAGACTAAAGACAGAGTATGCAAGGTGATAATTGACAGTGGGAGCGCTGACAACTTAGTATCCACAGAGATAGAGGAGAAATTGGAGTTGGAGACAACTACACACCCAAAGCCATACAAAGTCTCGTGGTTGCAGAAAGGACACCAGGTAATGGTTACTAGACAATGCTTAGTTGAAATTAAGATAGGAGGATATAGAGATGAAATTCTATGTGATGTAATTCCCATGGATGTATGCCATATTTTGTTGGGAAGACCATGGCAATTTGACAGGAATTTCATTCATGATGGGAGGAAAAACACATACACCTTGGAGAAGAATGGTAGGACACACATGTTGTTGCCAATAGAGGAGAAAAAAACGAAAGAGGAAGCCAACACAAGCATACTTCTCATGAGTGGGAAGGAACTCTTTAAAGAAGTAAAGAAAGGACAGGAGATGCAATTTGTTGTGGTGAGGAAACCTAGAGTTGTCCTTACACGTACTTCAATGGATGATTTTCCTGAAGAAATTTGGGAATTGTTGGATAATTTTGCTGACATAGTGGTGGATGAGCTACCTAACTCATTGCCACCCATCAGAAGTTTCAACCATCATATTGATCTGATACCATGAGAAAGTCTTCCAAACAAAGCAACATACAGGCTGACACCTCGAGAGAATGAGGAGGTAAATAATCAAGTCCATGAATTGTTAGACAAAGGTTTGGTCAGAGAGAGATTGAGTCCATGCACAGTGCCAACTGTGTTGAGCCCAAAGAAAGATGGAGGATGGAGAATGTGTACAGACTCGAGAGCCATTAACAAGATCACCATTAGGTATAGGTTCCCTTTGCCAAGAATGGATGATTTAATGGACTGTCTAAGTGGAGCAAACTTCTTTTCTAAGATAGATTTGAAGAGTGGATATCACCAAATAAGAACGAGAGAGGGTGATGAATGGCAAACAACCTTTAAGACAAATGAAGGTTTGTATGAGTGGCTTGTTATGCCATTTGGCTTAGCAAATACCCCAAGCACTTTTATGAGGTTGATGAATGAAATACTGAAAGATTTCATTGGCAAGTTTGTGGTTTATATCTGGATGATATATTGATCTTTAGCAAGACTAAAGAGGAGCATTTGAGGCACCTGACACTAGTGATGAGAAGACTACAATAGGAGAAGTTGTTGATAGATCTGAAGAAGTCCTCTTTTATGAATACATAACTCATTTACTTGGGTTTTGTGATCTCTTAGAATGAACTGAAGATGGATCAAGAAAAGGTAAGAGCAATTAAAGAATGGCCATCACCAAGAAGCATGTTCGAGGTAAGAAGCTTCCATGGATTAGTAAGTTTTTATAGCAAATTCATCAGAGATTTTAGTATAATGTGTGCACCAATGATGGATACAGTGAAGAAGAAGCACAAGTTTTTTAAATGGACAGAGGAGGCTGAGAGGGGCTTGAAATTACTAAAGGAGAAAATAACAGAACGACCAATTTTGGTCTTGCCAAATTTTGAAAATACATTTCAGGTGAGATGCGATGCAAGTGGAGTTGCAATTGGAGCAGTTTTGAGCCAAGATAATAGGCCTGTTATCTATTTCAGTGAAAAGTTGAATGAGACTAAGAGGAAATACTCCACATATGACAATGAGTTTTATGCCATAATTCAAGCCCTAAAGAAGTGGAGACACTAAATTGTCCCACGGGAATTTGTCTTGTATAGCGATAACCAGGTCTTACAATTCATAACCAAACAGGAAAAATTGAATCATAAGCATGCAAAGTGGATTGAGTTTATGCATAATTTTACTTTTGTCATAAAACATATTGCTAGGAATGCTAACAAAGTTGTTGATGCATTGAGCAGGAGATGTTTGATTCTGCAGGAATTTCAGGTGAAGACCTTGGGGTTTGAACACCTTAAGGATATGTATTATGATGATGCATATTTCAAGGAAGCATATGAAGCATGTGCAAATCATGTGCTGAGAGACAGGAGCCAATGGGCAGAGTACATGATTCAAGAGGGATTGTTGTTCAAGAGAAATCAGTTGTGCATACCAAAATGCTCAATGAGGGATAACCTTTTGAAGGAGAAACATAGTGGAGGATTGGTTGGACATTTCGGCCATGATAAAACATTTGCACAGATGAGCAGTTCATACTATTGGCCAGGTATGAGGACAGAAGTGATAAAATTTGTGAATAGATGTAGAATTTGCCAACATGCAAAAGGAAAAAGACAGAACACTGGATTGTATCAACCATTGTCGATACCAGAGAGGCCTTGGGCTGCAATAAGCATGGATTTTGTGTTAGGACTGCCAAGAACGCAAAGAGGATGTGATTCCATGTTTGTGGTGGTGGATAGATTTTCAAAGTTGGCACACTTTATCCCATGCCAGAAGACTAGTGATGCAACTCATGTTGCAAATCTGTTTTTCAAGGAAGTTGTGAGACTTTGTGGCCTACCCAGGACCATTGTCTCAGACAGGGACACAAAATTCATTGGTCATTTTTTGAGAACACTGTGGAAGAAGTTGGGGATGGATCTGTCCTTTAGCTCAGCTTATCACCATTAGACAGATGGACAGACTAAGGTGGTAAACAAAAGTTTGGGAAACTTGTTGAGGAGTCTGGTCACTGAACATCATAATCAGTGGGATCAGATTTTGCCACAAGTAGAATTTGCATACACTGACTCACTAAACAGGAGCACTGGAAAGAGCCCATTCCAAATATTGTATGGAATGCAACCCAAGGGAGTATCTGAGTTGAGAGACTTAGAACATAGTGAGATCAGGAGCGCTGGAGTAAAAGACTTTGCTGCAGAAATGCAGAAAATCCATAGCCAGATCAGAGGACAATTGCAGAACATTAGCCAAGAATACAAGCGCAGAGTTGATCAACATCACAGGGAGCTTCAATTTGAAGTAGGAGATCAGGTTCTGGCACATCTCAGAAAGGAAAGGTTCCCTAGGGGAACATATAACAAATTAAAAATGAAGAAGATAGGACCATGTAAGATCTTAAGGAAATTTGATGCAAATGCCTATGAGATTGAGTTGCCAAATGATGTGGGCATATCACCCATATTCAACGTTTCAGACCTGTATCCTTACAGGAAAGATGACACAGAGGAAGCATAAAATCAAGAGAAGGTTCAGTGGGAGAAACAAATGCCTATAACAGAAAATCCACAGATGATGAAGATCGTTGATCAAAGATTTGGCAAGAACACCAGGAGGAAAACCTATTTTGAATATTTGGTCAAGTGGAAAGGGCACCCAATAGAAGATGCCAATTGGGAAAATGAAGTTGATATCTAGAAGCATGGAAAGTCGGTGCAGGAGCTCATGGGCAGGAGTCCATGAATTTTTTTGTTCAGGGGGAGTATGATGCAGGAGCATCATCAGCGAGCACGTGTGGCAAGACAACTCAATGCCTGGAAATCATTTCGAAATCTCAAACGCTGGGAATTACGACGAATCTTTTGGAGCTGGTTGGAAAAGCGAAATAAGATCAAACGCTTGGGAACGGATGACCACGAGTGATCTAGGAGTTTCACTCTGAGTCTTGAATGTAACTGAACTTAGGTAGTAGTTAGTTTTTTTTCATTTTCGAGTAGACGAGTAGTCGAAGGGGAACCCTAAGGACCCTCTGAGATAAATAGAGGTTTTGTATGCCCGAATGAGGCTGTTGCGAGTTNCAAGTTATTGTTTTGATATTAGCTGTAGCCATTTTACTTTTGAATGAATATGACAGAGGAAAATTGACCCAAATGCATAGTACTGTTACTGATTGCAATTCTTTGTTATTGGATTCTCATAAATGAATGAATTTTGTTATGAATGGATGAAACTGTGAATGGAAATATAAGTTTCAATCGTTTATCTTTTGTTGAGTGAGTGCAAGGTGTGCACACCAAACGAAAGGAGTGCCTTGACGGGATTTGTTTCGATTCCGAAGCTCAGAAGAGATAGCACGAAACTTTCCCTTTGCAAGGAGTGCAAAGCAACTACTGCAAGGTGTGCAGAGTCACCCACAAGAACTAAGTCTTGCATAAGAATTTGCTGCAAGGAGTGCACAGATCTTGAAGCTCAAGAGGAGGAGCTACAACAATCGCTAGATCGGTTGCAGGGAGAAATCTGGGCCATCAGATCAGAGTCCAGACAGAAGGAACGCACACAAGGGGAGAACAGATCTCGTTCATCGGATCTAGACACAAAGGACCAACAGTCGTTGGATCCAAGTAAGGTGCACATAACTTAACCCTTTGAAAGTGTACAGAAGAAGAAGAATCGTGAAATTCTGAAATCTATCAGAACCGCCCATCAAGAAGGGACACATGGCGAGAGATCAATGTTTCGCTAAATTCACAATCGGGGGAACCAAAGGCAGGAGTTGTGAAAACTCATGAAATCTGAAATCGCAAGGCCATATGGACCATCGGATCACGAAGAGTTAAGGACCATTGATTTGACGCGAGGAGATTTCAGGAAATCGGGGATCGGGAGAAGGGAGGTGAGCGATTCTCCAACTTCGTGAAACACGAAGGAGACAGCAGGACTATCGGATCATATGGATTTTGGACCGTTGATCTGACGTGCATGGAGCCCAGATCTCGGGTTTCGAAAATCAGGAGGATGAGCAAACAAACCTTCTGGGGGCCGGAAGTGTGAAACCGCGAAGTGCTCGAGAGGTTAAGCCCAGGTCATAGCGAGGGGTCACATCGTCGAAGGATAAGGGAGGAGCTAGCATGCGCTAGGTCCCACATCGGGATTTCGAAAGTCGAAGAATCAGAGTTGGCTCATACACAAACACCCGACACGCAAAATCGCGATGCGCCTTTGGTTAGGCGAGTGGTCATAGTCATGGTCACATAATAGAAGGAGGTTAGCTAGGGAAGAGATAGTGCTCGTTTGGTGTTGAAATTTGAATAACGCTTTGGAGAGGGCCCATGGGTCTCATACGACTAGCGCATTTGGAGAAAGGACCCGTGTAAGTTGATTTGGGGTCCAGCTGAGACCCGAAGAGTCGATTCGACTCAGTATCTTGATCGATCCTTGACCGGGAGGTCAACAGCTCCAACAGGAGAAAGGGGGGGTCTGCATCATTACATGATATTCTTCAGTTGAATTTATGAGAGGTATGGATTCATTGGAATCTAATTCAGATTATTTGGATACATTCTCCTTGGAATCATCTTTCCAATGACTATATTCATGCCTCATTATGAGTTCCAAGCTTAAAGTTACAACCTTCTAAAGTTTGCATTTTCTAATCATTTGTGACATGTTTTTACTGACGCAGTTTATCTGAGAGACCATTTTCTACCACCTATAGAAGAAAATAGGTCGATAATTAGAGAAACTTTATATCGGCTATAGTATGATTTATGCTTTTGAACACATATCAATTCTCATATTTGGAATCTGATACTCCAGTCAATTTCTGTATAGATCTAGAATTGACGACTTTACACTTTTACACTTTCTCTAGACTTGGAATTTTTAGCCAAAATTAGCTATCTCCCAATAGGACGAAATTGGAAAAAACTCCCTCAGGACAAAGTTGTCTAGATTTATGCATAGGTAAAATGTTAACTAGACATTTTTTTTTGGATTGGTGATTTGGGGTCTCGTTTCCTCCTTCGAAGAAAATCCCCGAAACTCACATAGGAATAATGGATGTTTCTTTGTTTGAGTATCCACACACCAACCCCTTTTGAATTTTGTCAGGATTCCAAATGGGTATCTCCATGCCTACTTTTTGAGCTATCTATCATAATTTAACCTTTATTCGGCCTCGTTTACTGAGCACAACCCAGATCCTTAAAAACCATTCATTCACGTTTTTCATAAATTTTAGGTAGAATTAGCTAGTGGCCCTCACTGACATTATTGTAGCTCTTGTCACTACAGACATATCCTTAAATTTTCATCTAATTATGAATTGAAACACTCATGTTATGGCTAAAACAAGTTTTTGGCTCCAGATTTTTTTTTGGGATTTGCCTATTTTTTTGTTGACGTGGCGATTGGGCTGACATGGCATGACACATGGTTGTTGATGTCCACCTATCATCCCCTGATTTGGCCATGCCATCATCTTCCCTTCCTTTCATCGGTGATCAATGTACTTATTTGCATCGGTTATTGACTTATTTCTTTACATCGACAATCAACTTATTTCTTGCATTAACGATCGAATATTTTCTTTTGAGTTTAATTTAGATTTTGTTGAAATTCACCAAACTCCAAAATGTTCGTCGATGATTTTATTATAAGTTTCATTAATACTTCGTCGACGATTCTCGAACTCCAAAAACCTAGAAGTTTTTGACCGAAGCTAGAATGAATATGGGTCGTCGATCTAAAACAAAGTGATCTCAACCATCGATTCACCATACTTCACCAAATTTGCAAATGAATCTCATTTGTAGATCACCCAATCGAATGTGATCTAGGTTGTTGATTCCCCAAACTTCATCGGAGATCGAAAAATTCCTTGGTTGACGTGGCATGACATGTGGATGTTGATGTGGTGAGTTTGTTGATGTGGAATGACACATGGATGATTATGTGGCAATTTGGCTCACATGGTATGACACGTGGATGATGTTCACTTGTCATCCCCTTATTCAACCATGTCATCCTCCTCTTTTCCCTTCATCGATGATTAACGATTTTCTTTGGAAAATCAAATTGTCCATGAATTTCGTCAAACCCCGAAAACTCCATTGACGATCAGGGATTTTCCTTTACTAAACCAAATTTGTTGATGAATTTTTTCGAACCCCAAAAACTCCATTGACAATAGACAACTTTTCTTCGATGAACCAAATTTGTCCATGAATTTTTCTGGACTGCGAGACCTTAGATTTTTTTTATCAAATTTAGGATGAATCTCGACTATTGATCACCAAATTGAATGAGATCTAGGCTGTTGATTTTTGCTAACTCCTCAATTGCTAACGAGCCTTGTTGTAATCATGTTTATGAATTGTAAATCATGTTTATTAATTGTAAATCATGTTTTGTAGGCTGGTGAGCCGAGTATTTATAATTTGGTGGGCTTATGTGTTTATTAGGTCGGAGAGTTTAAGTGTTAAAGACCAGGAGCCTGTTTTTGTATATGTAATTATGCAAAACATTAATAAAGATTAAACATCATTGCATGCAGACCGACCACGAAGAAAGAGTGATGGGGAACTAAGCTTCCACAAGGTGGGTAAGGGAAAGGGGGATGAAAGGTTAGAAAAAGGGGCTTAAGTCCTTGGGAATAATAATTTATTATTATTCCAAAGCTGTGTGACAAACATGTTTTCATCCTAAGTTCTGGGAGAGGCAACGGATGCAGCTCCAATGTGTGCAAAAAAAGGGAACGCATACTTGATGCAGTGCATGCAACTTCATGGGGGACATGTGTCGGCCCAAGCACATGCAATTTAACCCAAGAATTGAGCCGTGATGGTGGTTCATCTTCCATTTTGTCGTCCGGTTGTCTGAACTGTGTTGTCAATGCATCTGATCTCTATATGCCTCACGTAGCTCTGAAACCTAAAGCATGTGATGTTTTCTTGAGAAGCCGATACACCCTCTGTCTGAACCGTAGAGTCTATGTTCGACCTCTATGTGGATTCCCTGTCATGCACCCTGAAAACCAGTGGCAAACCCATGAATTGAGTCGTGCCACCTGTGTGTCATGTGAGCCCAAACTATCTGCTCTTGCAGAGTCGAGTCCATACCTAAACTGTCTTTGGGTTGTTGCCTTCTCTATTGCCTGAGTGGAATTGACCAATTGTTGTTGTTATCATCCTCACCTTGCGGGAATTGGGCTGAAATTGGTTGAAGAAGCGGGTTGTCAGGCCCGTGGTAGAAGAGGCAGGTTGCTAGGCCTGTGAGCAACTCTCTCCAGGTGATAGAGTTTGTTGGGAAGTGATTTTCTTTCAAAGAGGGTCCAACACAAGCTACGGAACTCTGAGAATTCTTGATCCGGCCTGTTGCCGAGACCCAGAGAGGGAGATGAAGCACTGATGGACTGTGCTTGTGAAGGTGTATACTTTCGGGTGGAACAGGCATGTGGGGAATGAGAGTCCATGAGTAGTGGGCGTAAGAAGGCTCCTGGAGAGAATCCTTTCAGTTGCTCTATGCAGTTTTCCTATAACCTCATCCTAGTATAGGATTCCCTTGCCCTGGGTGGAGATTGGTCCCAACTCGGGGGTGACCCATTGTTTAGCGTGATGAGCAGTGTGGTCTAAGGCTAGGAGGTTTGTGGAAGGTCTACACATAGTTAGTGGAGTTACTGCCATTTCAAAGATAAGTATCATTATGTGTTTAATTTCAATTAAAATGCATGCCTGTGATGCTTGCAATATTATTATGTATTCTGTTGCAATTATGAATTACTCTTAATTCCATTATTTATGTATGTTAGCAATAATCCTGTGATCACTATGTATTGTTTACTTAAATGTGTTAATTTGTTTTAATGCATGTTATATATATGTATGAGAATGTTTCCGCGTAGTAGCATTGCCCGACAGTGGGGTTGATGGTCGGGGACGTTACAATATGGTATCATAGCCCATGGTTTCAACGCTAAGCCTAGATGGGCCGGATAAGTGGTCTTTGGACCTAAGGTTTCGAGTGGAAATGGTGTTCGGAGGAACCAATTTCGAACCTTAGAATGATTTATGAGTGCCAAGGGGTTACTTGGTCCTGTTATGAAGCTCAGGAGGAGTAGCGGTAGAATAGAACCGCAACCGACGTGGTATTTAACCACAGAGAGAGAGAGCTCAACACTTGGGGTGTTGGAGCCATAGGATCTGTTCGGAAGGAGAGGAAAAAACTTTACAACCGTTAGATTTGGAGAAGGTACAGGATGGTTATCCTGGAAGCCTTTCGAAGTTTGGCAAACGAGAGAAGCGGGGTGCGCTGAGGCACAAACCTTCGAAACCCGAAACTTCGAAGTCCCGAGGAGATCTACACCATAGATATGGGGAAAAGAGCTTGACCATTGGATCAAGCAGAAGAGCATATTGTAATTTCAGGAATTCGGCTATCGGGAGAAGTGGGATGTGTCGATGCACAAAATTTCTAAGTCCGAAGTTTCGAAGTAAAAGGGCTAGACGTGGTGGGGGCCGGATGACGTCACCTAGGGTGACGTGGACATTCCTAGGTGTGCCACGTGCCATCGCCTTAGTTGGTGACATTTCTACTATGTGGGCCTGGAGGGTAGAGAAGCTCGGAAGTTCGGAAGTTGGACATAGGAAGGAAGCAAGCGTGAGAGCTTCCGAAACCCAAAGTTTCGAAGTTTCGAAGTCTCGAAGCTCCGAAGTCCTTAAGCTTCGATGAGAGAAGTCCACAGTGGGTATTAGTCGTTGGATGTTGGATAGACGTGAACTGTTGATCCACCCTGCTTCTCAAGTTCGATAATCGGAACTCCGAGGGACTGTGGGAGGTACTTTGAATACTTTTGACACGCGAAGTCTCGATTTGTGAAGAAAGGAGTTGGAACGTTGGATCGTGGGGGAAGTCAAGACCGTCGATCTGATGTGCGTGAAGTTCATGTTTAAGAAGAAATGAGGTGAGATAACTTCCAAGGACGCGAAGCACGATTTTTCTGAAGCGCTCGGAAGTTGGGGCCAGGTCATAACCCAATGACACATTCAAAGGGGCCTAGCGGGAGGAGCTAACACCTAGAGGATTCAGGATTCGGAAAAACGAGAATCGGGGGAATTGGGTTTGGCCATAATAGAATCCCCTAAACGTGAAGTCGCGAAGCACCTTCTTGGATAGGCGATTGGTCACTACCCGTGATCACGTGGATTGGGGACTGAGAGAAGGGGCTAGTGCCCGAAAGATTGTTGTAAAACAGAGTAGAGCTGAGAAAGAAATGGAATTTAAAAATTTTCTTGGTTCATATTGGTTTATGAATTCTGTGGGATTTGTTAAGGAATGATAGCCTGACAAATTTTGGTTGACTGGAGGTTGTGTTTGTAGAGTTCAATGAGTGTCAGAATCGGATAGAGTTGCCACTGAGTGCAAAGAAATGGAGGAAGCACAGAATGCTTCCAGTTCAGAGAATGAAGCAAAATGAATGGATGTTCATTTGGGAATTGAAGGATCAAACTCCAATAATCATGGAGAGGAGATTGATAAGGAAGGGCATATGATGAAAATCATTGAAAACTTGCAGAAAGATGCCCAAACTCACTAAGAAGATAGCAGAAATCTCAGGAAAGCTCAGGAAAAACAGGGAGAATTCAACTTAAGGTTGATGAAGAGTTTGGAGGGAATAGAAAAGAATTTGTTAAAGGAGAGAAACTCAAGCAAAACAAGGACTCACTAGACTTCTGAGGGAAGAAGATCAATGAGTGTTGGTAGACACCATCATCACTCCCAAGGTTGCTCCAAGAAAAGGGCACACAGTAGTTCAAGCCCATCTCCTACCAGAAAGCACAAGAGATCTGGAGTGGATGAATTGAAGGGCGAAATGAACAAGATTAAGCCTCCTACGTTTGATGGAGAACATAAGAAGGAGGAAGATGCCGAAACATGGTTGCTTGGCATGACGAAATACTTCCAACTGCAAAATTATTCCTCTCATGCAGAAGGAAGAATTGCAATGTATCAATTGAAAGGAAAGGCATCCATGTGGTGGGATCAGCTTTTGCAGGTGAAACACATTAGAGGAACGATATCACTTGGAAAGAATTCAAGAGGTATTTCGAGAAGAAATACTTGACTAAAAGATACTACGACAGAAAGATGAAAGAGTTCTTTGAACTCAAACTGGGCAGCACGACCATTGATGAATACGAACGAAGATTTTTGGAATTGTTGAAGTATGTTTTGTTCATCAAATATGAGACTGTCAAGATTCAAAGGTATGTGACTGGACTACCACCTTCCATCGGTGACAAGATCTAGTACGATGACCCTAAGACCATGGAAGAAACTATAAGAAGAGAAAAATGCTTATATGAGCAACAAAGAGAAAATCCTACTTTTCGGAAGGCTTAGGATGACAAGAAGAAATTCCAGATGGATTAGAGGAAGAAGGGAACTAAGCCACCCTTTTTCAGAAACAGTCCTCAAGGACAACCATCGTTTAGAGAGTCGAGAATGGATGATGTAAGGGAACAAAGGCCAAGGCATACACCCATTCATTGTTGGGGATGTCAGGGGAACCACAAGTACATACATTGTCCCCATAAAAATGACAAAGTGAGAGTTGTCCATAATGTTCAGCAAGCTGAAACAGTGGAGGACATGGGCAGTAGAATGCCAAGAATCTACGCAGCCCTGGACAACAAGCAAACAAAATATCAGTCTCACATGATTGAACTGGAAGGTATGATCAACAACCATGCCTTTACTATTTTAATTGATTCAGGGACTAGCCATAGTTATATAGATCCTAGAGTGGTGGAAAGTTTGCAATTGTCGAGAAGCAAACATGAAAAGTCTTGGTTAGTGAAGTTGGCTACAAGAACCAAGAGAAAAGTCACTGAGTTGGTTAAGTCCTATCCTGTGGACATGAATGGACTGAGCACAAAGGCGAAATTGAACATTTTTCCTTTAGGTTCTTATGACTGTTTAATTGGGACAGACTGGTTGGACCAGCACCATGCCATCTTGGACTGTCATAACGAGGCATTCACTTGCCTGGATGAGGAAGGAAATAAAAAAACAGTCCAAGGAATTCCCAGAGCTATTGCTATCAAAGAAATGTTAGCAATGCAGCTGAAGAAGTGCTACAAGAAAGGTTGTCAATTATTTGCATCTCATGTGGAGGAAACACCTAAGAATAAGGTGTCAAATATTGAAGATCATACGGTACTAAAAGAGTTTGAAGATGTATTTCAAGAGCTACCCGGACTACCTCCGAAAAGAGATATTGACTTCTCTGTAAACTTAATGCCTGGAGCAGATCCAGTGTCAAAATATCCTTACAGAATGAGTACATTAGAGCTGAAAGAGATGCAATTGTAGCTTGAAGAGCTTCTGAATAAGGGGTATATACGCCCAAGTGTGTCACCTTGGGGTGCTCCAGTCCTATTCGTGAAGAAGAAGGATGGGACGTTGAGATTGTGTATCAATTTCAGACAATTGAACAAAGTAACTATAAAGAACAAATATCCTTTGCCGAGGATTGATGACCTCTTTGATCAGTTGAAGGATGCGAAGATATTTTTGAAGATAGATCTCAGGTCGGGATATCACCAGGTAAGGATAAAGGATGTAGACATCAGCAAGACCGCCTTTAGAACAAGGTATGGTCATTACGAGTTCACAGTGGAGTCGTTTGGTCTGTCGAACGCACCTGCTGCTTTTATGTGCCTGATGAATGGTGTATTCAGGGACTATCTAGACAAGTTTGTCATAGTCTTCCTGGATGACATTCCAGTGTATTCCAAGTCGGAGGAAGAGCATGAACAACATCTGAGGATGGTGTTCCAGGTGCTAAGAGAGCACCAACTGTATGCCAAGTTGAGAAAGTTCTTGCTTTATCAGGAGCAGATCCATTACTTATGGTATATTATTTCGAAGGATGGGATAGTTGTAGATCCTGAGAAGATTGACGCCATCAGAGAATGGTCAGTTCCAAAGAACGTGATGGAAGTCAGATCCTTTATGGGTCTAGTTGGTTATTACATAAGTTTTATCGCAGGATTCTCGAGGATAGCTCACCCTATCACTTCCTTGCAAAGGAAAGAGCAAAAATTCCAATGGACAAAAGAATGTGAGAGAAGCTTCCAGCGATTGAAGCAGTTGTTAACTAGTGCTCCAATCCTGAGGATCATATACCCAAATGAATATTTTGTGGTGTGCACAGATGCATGCAAAGAGGGACTGGGAGGAGTCCTCAGTGAAAATGGATTCGTAATTTGTTATGAATCCATAAAGTTGAAAGAGCACGAAAGGAACTATGCAACTCATGATTTAGAGTTGGCATCCATAGTGCACGTTCTAAATAAATGGAGGCATTACCTCATGGGAAGGAGGTTCGAACGGAGGATAGACCATAATGGTCTAAAGTATTTGTTTGATCAACCAACCTTGAATATTAGGCAAAGTAGGTGGTTGGAGTTTCTCTGTGAGTACGATTTTGATATCAAGCATATCAAAGGGAAGGAGAATAAAGTGGTTGATGCACTCAGCAGGAGAGTACACGAATTACATGCTACAACCATTAGCATGTACCGAACTTATATTAAAAGCGGAATTTTGGAAGCTACAAATGCAGATTTGCAGTACAGGGATTTGGTAGCAAAACTATAGCAAGGTGAGATGCCACAGAAAGTGGAAAATTATAAATTGGAAATTGACAGAACACTTCCGTAAAAGAACAAAATTTATGTACCTAATGTCCAGGACTTAAAACTTATGATTTTGAATGAAATGCATAATGTGCCTTATGCTAGGCACCCTAGATATCAGAAAATTGTGGCAGTAGTCAAGAGCCATTACTTTTGGCCATGTATGAAGAAAGAGATTGTTGAATACATCACTAGATGTATGGAGAGTCAGAAGGTTAAAGCTGAGCACATGCACCCAGCAGGGTTGTTGTAGCCTTTACCCATTCCTGAGTGGAAGTGGGAAGTGGTAACAATGGATTTCATCACAAGATTGTTGAGAACCGGCAAGCAACATGATTCAATCATGGTGGTGGTGGACAAGCTTACGAAAGATGCCCATTTCATTATGTTAAAGGCTACTCACAAGGCAGCGGATGTTGCTGATATTTTTTATGAGGGAAATAACACGATTGCACAGAATTCCCGAGACAATTGTGTCTGACAGGGACCCGAAATTTACGTCCAAGTTCTGGAAGGGGTTGTTCAAAGGATTCAGAACGAATCTAAACTTCAACACAACCTATCATCCTGAGTCTGATGGGCAGACTGAGAGGGTGAACAGAGTAATAGAAGACAAGCTAAGGATGTATGTGATGGACAAACCATCTAAATGGGAAGACTACCTACACTTTGTAGAATTCGCCTAGAATAATGGGTATCAAGAATTGTTGAAGATGAGCCCATTTGAAGCACTTTATGGAAGAAAGTGCAATACTCCAGTAAATTGGGATAATCCAGCTGATAGGGCAGTAGTTGGGCTAGAGTTGCTCAAGGAAATGGAAGAACAAATGTTAAAAATTAAGCAGAATTTGAAAGCTGCCCAAGACAGGCAGAAAAGTTGTGCTGATAAAAACATAACCCACAGAGAGTTTAAAGTGGGAGAGCATGTTTTCCTGAAAATGAAAGCTAATAGAAGTTCCCTGAAGCTGGGAAACTACACCAAGTTGGCAGCCAATTTTTGTGGGCCATTCAAAATCCTAGAAAGGATTGGGCCAGTTGCATATATGCTTGCATTACGTGCATCCATGACTGTACATAATGTGTTTCATGTTTCATTGCTTAAGAAATATATACCTGATGCTAATCATGTAATCGATTGGAATGTGATTCAGGTGGAGCAAGAAGGTGTCCTGCAAGTGCATCATGTGTGCATATTGGACCGAAAAAGCAAACAACTATGGAATTGAGCCATAGGGCTTGTAAAGGTCCAGTGGACTTGGTACGGTCTTGAGGACACGACTTGGGAACATGAGGATGCTATGTGGGCAGAATACCCGCATCTTTTTGAAGATTTTGAAAATCCTACTGATGCTTTGTAAAAGTTGCACTGAGGATAGTGTAAAAATAAGGGGAGGGGATTGTAATATCCCCAAGGACGAGCCTTGTTGTAATCATGATTATGAATTGTAAATCATGTTTTGTAGGCTGGTGAGCCGAGTATTGATAAGTTGGTGGGCTTATGTTTTTATTAGGCCGGAGAGCCTAAGTGTTAAAGGCCAGGAGCCTGTTTTTGTATATGTAATTATGCAAAACATTAATAAAGATTAAACATCGATGCGTGCAGACCGACCACGAAGAAAGAGTGATGGGGGACTAAGATTGCACAAGGTGGGTAAGGGAAAGGGGGCTGAAAGGTTGGAAAAAGGGGTTAATCTTAGGGGCTTAAGTCCTTGGGAATGATAATTTATTATTATTCCAAAGCTGTGTGACAAACATGTTTTCATCCTAAGTTCTGGGAGAGGCAACGCATGCAACTCCAACATGGGCAAAAAAAGGGAACGCATACTTGATGGAGTGCATGCAGCTTCATGGGCGACATGTGTCGGCCCA
>SNQJ01S0014877.1:49006-60724 GCA_010110895.2 Picea sitchensis
TGGGGGTTCGTCTTCCATTCTGTCATCCAGTTGTCTGAACTGTGTTGCTAATGCATCTGATCTCTGTATGCCTCACACAGCTCTGAAACTCGAAGCCTGCGATGTTTTCTTGAGAAGTCGATACACCCTCTGTCTGAACCGTGGAGTCTGTGTTCGACCTCTACGTGGATTCCCTATCATGCACCATGAAAACTAGTGGCAAACCCGTGAATTGAGTCGTGCCACCTGTGAGTCCTGTGAGCCCAGCCTATCCGCTCTTGCAGAGTCGAGTCCGTACCTGAACTGTCTTTGGGTTGCTGCCTTCTGTGTTGCCTAGGTGGAATTGACTAGTTGTTGTTTCTGTCATCCTCACCTTGCGGGAATTGGGCTGAAACTGGTTGAAGAAGCGGGTTGTCAGGCCCGTGGTAGAAGAGGCAGATTTTCAGGCCTGTGAGCAACTCTCTCTAGGTGAGAGAGTTCGCTGGGAAGTGGTTTTCTCCTAGAGAGAGTCCAACACCATCTACAGAACTCTGAGAATTCCTAATCCGACCTGTTGTCGAGACCCAGAGAGGGAGGTGAAGCACCGATGTACTGGGATTGTGAAGGTGTATACTCCGGGTTGGAACAGGCATGTGTGGAATGAGAGTCCATGAGTAGTGGGTGTAAGAAGGCTCCTGGAGAGAATCCTTCTGGTTGCTCTGTGCAGTTTTCCTATAACCTCAACCTAGTCTAGGATTCCCTTGCCTTGGGTGGAGCTTGGTCCCAGCTTGGGGGTGACCCATTGCTGAGCGTGATGAGCAGCGTAGTCTAAGGCTGGGAGGGTCGTGGAAGGTCTGCACGTAGTTGGTGGAGTTACTACAGTTTCAAAGATAAGTATCATTATGTGTTTAATTTCAATTAAAATGCATGTCTCTAATGCTTGCAATATTATCATGTATTCCGTTGCAATTATGAATTACTATTAATTCCATTATTTCTATATGTTAGCAATAATCATGTGATTACTCTATATTGTTTAGTTAATAGTGTTAATTTGATTTAATGCATGTTATATATATATGTATGAGAATGTTTTCGCATAGTAGCGTTGCCCGATAGTGGGGTTGATGGTCGGGGATGTTACACCATTAAACTACAAAATTCGATATTGCGGGCCAAATTTAACTCTACAACTTACAGATCAATGCCATTGATCATCTCCTCAACTGTTCTAAGTGCAAATTTGACCTGAATTTGCTTAGAAATTTGGGGATTTCACTCTTATTCCAAAAATATCACCAAATCCATCATAGATGAAAACTATACAACAACGAATCTACCAAATTTGCACTAGTCTTTGGCTCATACAGGTATGGTGTTGAACCAGAAGCTTTGAAATCCACTCTGTTGTGTCCCCCACTATTAAACGTAACATTTTAATCTTTTTATACCTGTTAAATAAAATGTATGCATTTTGAAAATGCCCATGCATCTAACATCACTCTTAAATACAATAATTGCACCAAAATTAACATTTGCACAACAACATATACTCAAAGTAAACACACAACAATTAAAACCCATAATAACTTGCAATGCATTGAGGATTTAACATGTATTTAGTAGCACTATGAATTTAAGCCATATATGCATACACACCGTTGCATATAATTCACTCAAGAACACAGTTTATGCACAATAATTAAATACCATAATTAAGAAAATAAAAACATAGATAAAATATTTATTTTTTATCAACAAATGTGCAACCAGCTGCAGAGGACAGATGTTCCTCCCAATTGTAGATTTGTTGCTCCAAGTCTTAGCAACAAATCACCCCTGAGCTAGTGCTATCTATCCACAAGATAGATTGTCTCTATTGTCCAATCACAACCCAATTTTATCCATAAAGAATTGTTTTTTCCTACAACTATCCCAATCCTCCAGCTCTCTTCCCTTCAACAAGCACATCCCAAGGGATGGGATCCCCCTTCACTGATAACAACCCCTCGGGCATTCCCACTTCTCTCCAGGAATCCAGAACGGGTTGGATAGGAATCTCTCTTGCTGGGGACTCCAAGAATATCGGTTGTAATAGGAAAATCTCACAACAACAAGCCCACTTGTTGTTGGATAAACTCTTACAAAAAATCTCTCTCTAGAGGCCTGACATCCTACTTATTCATGAATTTACAACCGCAACAAGCTACCACACATGCCCACTATGATTTCCTTCAAGCTCCAACACTTTGCACTCCCTTGTTGTCCCAAAAAATGCATTTAAAAAACTACTCATACAATTATTTTTTCCATGCATGTTGACTCTCCCAATTCCCAAGGTTGATTTTACTTATCCCCCATGCTCTCATTAATTATGTGAAGTGACTTTCACACCCACCCTCTTACATGTGTTTAATGATTGGGGTTTTCATACACTCAAGAGGAAATTAGAAGGCCTATACACAATGATAATTTTAGAAAGTGGGTTGAGATTAATAGACATGGGTAATTCCCCCCCTTGGACCCCCTCTTAGACCCTCCCCTCTCTTGTGGAAACATAGCCCCCATAACTTTGTCCGTGTCCATTTGCAGCCAACAATACATTTCTTTTATTATTTTTGATATACAATGTTTACATATTACATCATCAAACCCGCAACCATAAATCACATTTACATTATCCATCGCTAAACCAAAGATTAAAAATGGGGATGTTACAATCTCCAGCAAGCCTCCTCCCAAGCTAGTATAGTGCACCTCTCTCTATCCATATTTAACAATTCTTGCATGCATTGTGGGGTTAGTAATCCGATACAATTATTTCAATGAGGAGGGATTTTATTGTTCCATTATTTTGAGCCTCGAGGAGGCATCCCTAAAATTATTATTACACCATACCTTAGATAATAAAAAAATTGATGAAGATCAGATTTCTTTGGTATTGATTTATGCGATCTCCTCGAGTAGTTGTGAGAGGGGTCCAGTTATAGGAGATCAACTAGACATAGTTAGGATGGGAAGGTCAATAAGGATTGAATTTAAAGGAAAGGGGGGATGAGGAGCATCTTCATCTAATTCCAGAGTGATTGTTGAGTGGCCCAAGCCTCCATTAGAAAAAAAACCACTAGTATTGATGAATTTGGTCTAGGAGTGCTTCCTTGACAAGGAATTTGTTTTGTCATTTCCCGATGTAGTCATCCTCCAACCTGTTGTTTTTCCAAGTTGCAGTGAGGGACACCAACTCTATGTTCACCGAGTTTGCTTGTTCAAAGAGGTCATGGAAGGTGTTTGATAATGGGTCATTTTGAGCTTTGTGACTGCATTTTCCTCACCATATATCACGAGGTTTATATTCCCCCTTAATGACAAGGTTTAAGGAGCCAAGGAGACCTCTAATGGATAAATCCTGTGAAAATTCCTCTCTATTTGTCATAATCCCATATAATTTAGAAAAATCAAGTTGAGATTGAGTTCTTTAGAGAATAGAGTGATATATATTCAATGTGGTGAGGAAACACAACTAATTATATGGAAAGACTTATGTTGAGCCATAACTAGTTCAATATATTAACCTTATGAGCTAGTGCATCAAAGGACCATTCGAGAAATAGCTTCCTTGGGGAGAGTTTGCAAGGAGCTTTTGGTATCATTGTTTCTTCGACAAAAATATGTTAAGCCTCTGTACATTAATGAGTCTTCTTAGGGATCTAAACTACCAGCTTAATCCCAAGCCTCGATTATTAATGGAGAGTAAGATCATTTTTTAACCTCTTTGGGGGCTCGAAGCCCCAATTATTAATGGAGAGTGAGATCATTTTTTAACCACTTTGGGGGCTTCATATTCTCTAAGTGCCCCAATAATGGTTTTTTGTCTTCCTTGTTGTACCTTAATATCCACTTGAGAAATTGCCTTTGTTTATTCAACTTCCTACCCACCACCTTCTTGTTAGAGCTCGAGGAGTGTATCATTTCAAGGCCTCCATGGAGAGGTTGGAAGGTAGACTTAGATGGTTTTTTGGCTTTTAATCTGGTGTGGTGTTTGTTCATTAAGGCTTTAGTCTCGAAGATAAAGGAGATGGTCAAGGAATGGGGGAGGTGACTTTAGGGGGGATTTCTCCTAGAGGCATGTCTTGGTCAAAGAGAGGGGGTAGGGAAGGGGGATGGTAGGGTGAAGGGCAGGGGATGGAGCTGGCATGGGGGTTGCATTTGGACAAGAGACAAAAGGTTACTTAGAAGGGAGGAGACCATGGTGGGGATGAAATTTGAATGGATGGTCTCCAAATTTCGACAGTTTTTTGTCCCAATTTGATTCCTCCTCTAATTTGTTTAGGGCTTGGGATAACTCCTCGAGGTTATCTACATTGCTTGTGGATTTATAGGAAGAGTGAGAGATAATCGTTCCTAGACAAGAGGGGATTTTATGAGTGTCTTTTTGAAGTGAAGGACCTTTTGTTGGAAGAAGGTTGTAGGACATACAAGTGGTTTTTTCTTCTTCTTGTAGCTCTTCTAGTCTTTTCGCTTCCACTATTCTCCTTGTATAGGTGTGCCAGAGGTGGCCTATGTCTCTATAGAAATGATGTCAAAATGGCATGTTTACATAGTCCAAACATTGTTGGTGGGTAACACCTCCATTGGTGAGCCCGATGCCTTCTTATGATACTTCATTGAAGTCCATCTTCGCCCACATTTTCGTAATAACCAGGTTGTCCATGGCTAGTGTATGGTCGTTGATCTTTATAAAAATCCTTATCTCATTTCCTATTTGTTTCATAATTCTTTGTGACCATAATTTCAAGGGGAGGTTTGGCATATTTGTCCAAATGTTTATTTTTGTAATCTATGTATGGGAAGGATAAAAACCTAGGGTTCAATCACACATATATAAACAAAAGGCATAAATGAAGCGTGGCCCTTTCACTCTAATTATGTTTTTATCCTGCTATGATTTGGAAAATAAACTTTGCGAAGACCCTATATGTGAAGTGTATTTTTGGAGTATATCTTGGGGTCTTTTCCCATTTTGTAGTGGCCCTCCATTCATAGTTTTCTTTGAGACGTTATGTCTACCACTGAACTTTCCATTCAAATCCCTGCTAGTGTATTGGAGTATGGTCTTGTGCATCACTATGTCTTGTATAGCTATGTGTCTCTTTCCTACCCTTTGTCTGATGCACTTCAATTGAGGGTTCTTCCACTTTTTACGGGGAGGATATTTAGTGCTAGGATGACACGAGTATGGGTTAGAGGGTTCTTCCCACATTGCAATTGGGAAAGAGGATAGTAAGGAGAATATGAAGGTTGTTATATCAAAGACATGGTCAAGGGTTGTGATAATTTAGGACATGGGGAGTCAAGGAGAGGGAAATTTGTTGGTAGACTGAGAAATGGTGTTTTTCGAGGTTGCCTGCACCATTAATGATTCAATTATAGGGATATAAGAGATAGGAGGTTTACAAAAGAAACCAAGTGAATCTGACGGGGCATGATTAGGGACAACTAGGTGTAGATCTGGATGATGAAGAGTGTGGGAAGTCACAGGAGGGGTAGAGGCTAGCGGGACGACTATGGTAGGTGACCTAGGGTTTCATCACATATCTCAAGCAATGGCTCATTAAGGTTGTAAGATTGTTTTTATCTTATCCAAATCAATTGCTTTGCTTCAAGATGCTTCTATTATTTATCCTTAAAGTGAAATATTACAAATCTCTTTGTAAAAACATCAAGAGCATTGCTATGCCTTTTATGGAAATTGGATGGAAAGTGGATGGTTGAGGCTTTTTCATCTCCATACCTTTGTCGTTGTTTGAAGTTGTGAATCAACATACTTTATTTGTAGCAACTTCAAATTATATACCCATGTTCATCAAAAGACAATTTAAATTTCCATATTAAATTAAGTGTTAATTAATTGTGTTTAATGATAAAGTTTGATTCTAAATTTGGGCTTAGGCTTGTAGGTGATTTGGTTGCACCAACCGCCTTCAGACACATTGTGACCTCGAGAGATCTCAAGTTCAAGCCCAAGTGTTGGTAGTCTAGATACTTGCACTAGCCTGGGGTTTCTCAGCAAGGGGTTGTTCTCTAATGAATTGGGAGGGCCTTGGATTTGTTGAAATGTATGGCCCATAGGATCCTATTGATGGGTCATCAATGGTTGGAAAGGAGATATGGTCCAATTCATAAGGGGAGGTCAAACCTCTTATTAAAAAAAAGAAAAATAAGAAGAAAAAAAATGATTCTAGATTTATATGAGTTTTGATTAGGTGTTTCCATGTTTACGACCAAATTAAAATGATGGTGAGTATAAAGCCTTGAATTATAAGTTAGCTAAGTTTGATAGGATGCATTCATATGTAGCATCATTTTAATACAAAAGAAGAAAAGGAAAAAGGAAAATGTTCTATTATTATTCCCTTTTTGGTAGAGGACTATAGTCCCCACCTTGCAATATTATTTTGCTTTGGCCTCCATGCCAACAAAACAAATCCCTCAAGTTCACTGGTGTCCTTAGAAAATTCATTTTTCATCATTTACACACACACACACACACATACATGATTAGTTGAAGAACATTGATGGGATAAAATTCCCGGGGTTTCACCAAAGACTTGGAATTTTTAGCCAAAATTGTTTATCTCCCAATAGGACAAAATTGGCAAAAACTCCCTCAGGACAAAGTTGTCTAGATTTATGCATAGGTAAAATGTTGACTAAACATTTTTTTTGGATTGGTGATTTGGGGTCCCTTTTCCTCCTCCGAAAATTTCTAAAATCCCTGAAACTCACCTGAGAATAATAGATTTTGCCCTGTTTGAGTATCCCCACACCAACCCCTTTTGAATTTTGTCAAGATCCCAAATGGGTATCTCCATGCCTACCTTTTCAACTTTCAATCATAATTTCACCTTTATCTGGGCCTCGGTTACCGAGAACGACCTAGATCTTTAAAAACTATTAATTCACGTTTTTCATAAATTTTAGGTAGAATTAGCTAGTGGCCCTCACTGGCTTTCTTGTAACTCTCGTCACTGTGAACATACCCCTAAAATTTCATCTAATTATGAAATGAAATGCTTCTTTGATGGCCAAAACATTTGGCTCCATACTTTTTTTTTTTTTTAAATTGCCTGTTTTTCGCTAACGTGGCGATTGGACTCCCATGGCATGGCACGTGGTTGCATATGTCCACCTGTCATCCCCTGATTTGTCCATGTCATCATCTTCCCTTCCTTTCATCGGTGATCGACATATTTATCTGCATCGACGATCAAATTATTTCTTTACATTGACAATCAACTTATTTCTTTGCATCAACGATCAAAGATTTTCTTCTAATTTTAATTCAGACTTTGTTGAAATTCATCGAACTCCAAAAAGTTCATTGATGATTTTCTTATAAGTTTCATTCGGACTTCGTCGAACTCCAAAAACTTAGAAGTTTTTGACCAAATCTAGGATGAATCTGGGTTGTCGATCTCAAAATAAAAATGATATCAACCATTGATTTGCCATACTTCGCCAAATTTGCAGATGAATCTCAACTGTAGATCACCTAATCGATTGTGATCTGGGTTGTTGATTCCCCAAACTTCATCGGTGATGGATGAATTCCTTGGTTGATGTGGCATGACATGTGGATGATGATGTGGTGATTTGGCTGATGTGGCAATTTGGCTCACGTGGCATGACACATGGATGATGATGTGGCAATTTGGCTCACATGGCATGAAACATGGATGATGATGTGGCATGACACATGGATGATAATGTGGCAATTTGGATGACATGGCATGAAACATGGATGATGATGTGGCAATTTGGATGACATGGTGTGGCATGTGGATGATGTCCACATGTCATCCTCCTCTTTTCCCTTCATTAATGATTATTGATTTTCTTTGGTAAATGTTTAGTTCTAATTGATGATGTCAATCAGAGTTCATTTAATGTCAACCCGGGAAGGTAAACTTAGAAGCGTTATATAGATCTAGAAAGATTCAACTACCTAAAGGAGGGTTTGATGTAGCAGGAGCCAATACTCTTTTACAAGAGATTGTACTTTGGTTCCTTCTCACGAGGGTTTGATGTAGCAGGAGTCAATACTCTTTTACAAGAGATTGTACTTTGGTTCCTTCTCACTTAAACACCTATGCAATTTAAACAAATCTACCTACTAAAGCGAGTGCTTATGTTTCTTGAGATTCTGAAATCCCTTTACAAGGACTCAACTCGCAGAATCTCTTACACACACCAAAATATGTTATCTAATTCCTAATATTCGTTGGAAACTCCAGTCCCCTTACAGGGACTCAACTCAGAGAAAGTCTCGTTCAAATCAATCCTACTTGAAATCAAACTCATTGAAAACATATTCCTAATCAAAATTCAAAAGCTTACAACATCTAAATTAAAATATGTATGCGAGTGGGGCCATGGGGGGCCCTCCATAAATCCACAAGCACACCACTTCAAAGGAGACTCAAATGTGGAAGCAACAAAATCAGAGTATGATTCTTTGTTCAAAATCTCCGAAACTGACTCTAAGATTACAACTCTCTCTAATTACAAACTTGAGGGCTTACAAATGGAGGTAACACTCCTATTTATACAAGGGCTATGATAACAAACTCATAAAATGTGATCCACTAATCTCTCTTTAGTTCCATACATCTCTCCAACCATCCCCTAGACACATAAACCTATCCTCCATGATATTCTCCATGAGGTCCATGATCCTCCTCCATGATATCCTCCATGATCTTCTCAATAATCTCTCCATGATCTCTCAAATTCCAATTTGAACATAGAGTGCCACATGAAGGTGTCTTGAAAGCTTCCTTGGAACCTACACATGTCACAAAAACAATCCACTTTCCATATATGAAGTAAAATATATTATTTTCCAATATTTAATCAAGAATTTCTCTTAAAATGCTTAAAAATAAATAATATTTGAAAAATATAAATGGGACCCATTAATGGTGAACAATAGGAAAAATGAAGTGACATGGTGGTGAATAATGAGTGATATAATGGAAGCATAGGTGAAAAATGTATGGTAATGAGTGATATTTGTATGATGTTTTAAAGCCCAAACAGTAAACCAAATTGTCCATGAATTTCACCAAACCCAGAAAATCCCATCGAGGATGCGTGGATTTTTCTTCGAACCAAATTTGTCGGCCAATTTTGTCGAACCTCAAAATATGTTGATTGACAATTTTTCTTGATCAGACCAAATTCAATCGCAATTTTTGTGAACTCAGAGACCTTAAATTTCTTTTATCAAATTTAGGATGAATCTAGGTTGTTGATCTCGAGATTGAACATGATCTTGGTCGTCGATCCATCAAACTTCTTCAGTTTCCATTAAAACATAAAGTTCAAACTTGAAAAATAAATAATATTTGAAAAATATAAATGAGACCCATTAATGGTGAACAATAGGGAAAATGAAGTGACATGGTGGTGAATAATGAGTGATATAATGGAAGCATAGGTGAAAAATGTATGGTAATGAGTGATATTTGTATGATGTTTTAAAGCCCAAACAGTAAACCAAATTGTCCATGAATTTCGTCGAACCCCGAAAACTCCATCGGGGATCGTGGATTTTTCTTCACTGAACCAAATTTGTCGACGAATTTTGTCGAACCTCAAAAACCCCATCGATGATTGACAATTTTTCTTCGATGAACCAAATTTGTCCACGAATTTTTGTGAACTCCGAGACCTTAGAATTTCTTTTATCAAATTTAGGATGAATCTCGACCGTTGATCACCAAATTGAATGCGATCTGGGTTGTTGATTTTTGCTAACTCCTCAGTTTCCATTAAAACATAAAGTTCAAACTTGCAGGCCAAATTAACTCTACAACTTGCAGATCGATGCCATCAATCATCTCCTCGACTTCTCTAAGTGTAAATTCGACCTGAATTTGCTTAGAAATTTAGAGATTTCACTCCGATTCCACAAATTTCCCCAAATATGTCATAGATGAAAACTCTACAACAATGAATTTACCAAATTTTCACTAGTCTTTGGCTCATACAGGTTCGGTGTTGAACCTTAAGCTCTGATACCACTCTCTAGTGTCCCCTACTAATAAACCTAACAATTTAAATTTTTTTAGTTACCAGTTAAACCAAATGTATGCATTCTGAAAATGCCCATGCATCTAACAACACTCTTAAATACAAGAATTGAAACAAACTTAACATTTGCAAAGCATCATATAGGTGCTTAAAATTCAGAGTAAACACACAACAATTAAAACCCATAATAACTTGCAATGCATTGAGGATTTAACAAGCATTTAGTAGCATTATGAATTTAAGCCAAATATGCATACACATAGTTGCATATAATTTACTCAAGAACAAAGTTTATGCACAACAATTAAATCCCATAAATAAGAACATAAAAACATAGATAAAACACTTATCTTTTATAAACAAATGTGCAACCAGCTACAGAGGACAAACGTTCCTCCCAATCTTAGATTTGTTGCTCCAAATATCAACAACAAATCACCCTCGATATAGGGCTACAAATCCCCAAGATAGATTGTCTCTACTGTCCACTCACAACAATTTTATCCACAACGAATTTTTTTTTCCTACAACTATCCCAATCCTCCAACTCTCTTCCCTTCAACATGCATAGCCCAAAGAATGGGACCCCCCTTCACTACACATAGTCCCTTAGGCATTGCCACTTCTCTCCAGGGCTCCAACACAAGTTGGCTAGGAATCTCTCTTACTGGGGACTTCAAGGATATCGATTGTAATAGGAAAAGCTCACAACAACAAGCCCACTTGTTGTTGGATAAACTCTTACACAAAATCTCTCTCTACAAGCCTAACAAGCTACTTATTCATGAATTTATAACTCCAGCATGCTACCACACATGTCCACTATAGTTTCCTTCAAGCTCCCTCACTTTGCATTCCTCTGCTGTCCCAAAAAGTGCATGTAAAAACTACTCTCTTTTGCCATGCAATTTTTTTTTTCCATGCATGTTTACTCTCCCAATTCCCAAGGTTGATTGTACTTAGCCCCCATTCTGTCATTAATTATGTGAAGTGACTTTTCACACCCACCCTCTTACATGTGTTTAATGATTGGGGTTTTGATACACTCAAGAGGAAATTAGAAGGTCTTTATACAGTGATAATTTTAGAAAGTGGGTTGAGATTAATAGACATGGGTAATCTCCCCCTTGGATCCCCTCTTAGACCCTGCCCTCTCTTGTGGAAACTTAGCCCCCATTACTTTGTCAATGTACATTTGCAACCAACAATACATTTATTTTATTATTTTCAATATACAATGTTTACATATTACATCATCAAACCCGCAACCATAAATCATATTTACATTATCCATCGCTAAATCGAAGATTAAAAATGGGGATGTTACATTCTCCAGCAAGCCTCCTCCCAAGTTAGCAGAGTGTGCCTCTCTCTATACATATTTGAAAATTATTACATGCATAGTGGGGTTAGTAATCTGAGACAATTATGTTCATTATGGAGGGATATCTATTGTTCCACTATTTCGAGCTTCAAGGAGGCCTCCATAAAATTATTATTACACCATACCTTAGATAAAATTTTGATGGAGATCATATTTCTTTTGGTATTGATTTATGAGATCTCCTTGAGTAGCTGAGAGGGGTCTAGTTATAGGAGATCAACTAGGCATAGTTAGGATGGGAAGGCCAATGTGGATTGAATTTGAAAAGAGAGGGGGGATGA
>SNQJ01S0014878.1:43359-54353 GCA_010110895.2 Picea sitchensis
ATCTGCTGATGCATCTCTTCATGGTACATGAGTTGACCACATGTGCTAAATGGGCGATCAACAGAATGAATGTTAAGTGCCTAAGAGCACCAAAAAAATATCCAAGTTTTGTTAACAAATGTCGATTATCAAATATGCCCACTGATGAGAACATGTTTAGATTCAATGGGCTCTTAGGCCTCCTAGCTTTTTCAAGAGTTGGTATATTGGTGTTCGAGTTCAGAGCACCAATACGTTGGCAGTTTTTCATTGCAGGGGTTTTCATCCTAACTCTTATTACCACTTACTAGTACTGGCACAAGTCCTTAAATCCAAAGAATCTTTTCGAGGGTGGACTTAGAGCTCAGATGATTGTGAGAAGGACTATTAAATTATATCAACATAAAGGCATACAACTTCGGCATTGATAATATTGAGGATTTAAATCTAAATGAAGATCCTAAAGGAGAGGGAATGAATTGTGGCTTTTCCTTTTTGAAGTTCTCATCCTGTTCAGATGTTATAAATGCATACAACCAACTATAAAAATGAGATGTTGTATTGGGTGTTGGTGCGAAGTGGGCAGACCCAAGGTTAATCATCTATATACCAACAAAAACGTTAGACACCGTCCCTTTTGGCATCACCTGCAGAGAAAGTGAAGTCTCACTCGAGGCATCTAGAGGGGTTGCAGGAACCAGGGTTCTGCAGTGATGAGGGGAAGTGAGGAATTCTTCATGTTCTTACTACCATTTACCCATGTGCGCAGTTCCCATTACTTAACAACTACTTAACATTCATTCAATTACTAGAGACTTTAGTGTGCGACATTATAACATTGTATATGAATAATACATTTAGCATATATCAACATTGTACCATAACATGAAACATCATTAAATGAAAAGACAACACATCACAACCCATTGGTTTAACATGGTTCACCCAACTTGGGATACATTCACAACGATTGGCTTCTTTTATTAGTCATTGATAATTCCCTTACAATTGTGCATTACACTACAAAATATGCAACAGTAACATTACCCAAACATGCCTAGTTGTGTTGCTGCAGTGCGAGCTTCACTCCTCATCCATACATCAACCCTCTTCCTTCACGCGACTCAACTTATGCAAAAGCATTAAGAAATTCCCCAAAAATTTCAAACCTCAGACTCCTAACATTCAAAACCTCTTTCCACCCAACACCCATTACACATTTTCATATAAAAATAGGGTTGATCCCATTACAAAAGTGGACAAAATGTCCTCAAAATCCTAATGGTCTATAAGGAATTTTTGCCTTATGCATGCTGCTATGTCACGTGCTTTGACTCCTTAAACTCCGCTCCCATCACACACTCTGGTCCATATTATAACTTCCTTTTGTTATTTGACTTCTTCTGGTGAAGATCTCAAAACTTAACCAAAATGCCTCTCCAACAGGCCCCCAATACTCACATGTGGCTCGTCCCGAGCCACTCAGGCCTTCTTCCAGTGCACCATGAATTTTTCGAAGGTCTCTCTTGTTGTCGTGACTTTTTCCTTGACCTCTAGTTCCTTCTACAAAATTTGGTCAATTGTTTCGATAGTGACATGATCCTGCATCTTCTCGACACCTTCATCAACTTCCTGTGTAATTATTTCTTGAGTTGTTTTTAAGGCCATTGTCACTCTTTATGCTTCTTCCTATAGTTCTTCTATCTTTTGTGTGAAATCCTACTGCTCCGCCCTTAGCTGATTCATTTCTGAATACAACTTTATGTTCTCATTCATTGTAGTTACCACCTTAGCTAGCAGTGATGTGCCTATCACATCTTTGAATTTCTGTGCATTTTCCTACGTAGCTTGGATCTTCTGATTGATCTCTTGTTTCCCCTTATCCTCATTGAGTTGTGCCCAAATTACCATAGTCTCCACATGCAGTTGAGCACACTCTATTGATAGAGTCTTTATGCTTTCCACTGTTGTTTCCACAATTTTCTTCCTTGTCTCCCTCTCTTCAGCTGGAGTGCTTGGTGTCATACAGGCTTCTAGATCAACTATTCATGCACGAAATCCCTGAATGGATTCACTTATCTTTGTGACTTGATCTTCCACCAGGACCTCCTTCTCTATATGGAATGCATGTTGCATTCTTTCTACCTTCTACATGGCCTCATCACGCTCCTATTTAACTTTGTTGTACTCCACCTCTAATGTGACATTTTTTATCGTAACCTTCACTAATTCATTGGATGTCTTCTCTACACGCACTTTCAGCTCTTATGTTGGGCTCATTTGTAATTCCTGCAATACATCCATTGGTAGTTGTGATAACATTAAGTCAATGTGACCAATTTCCTTGGCCTGTTCTTGCATTCTGTCATGGGGAACTCGAATGCCCCTGTCGCTATCTTAATGAATATTCATTCTCCTGTGACTTCTAAGGATTGGGATATTATCAACCCTACCTATCGATACTTGGTAGTGATTTTTATTGGTTCCTCCTCCATCTGTCACCCTTACGCGATGTTTGTTGCTTCTAATAGTTGTCGCAATTCTACCATTTGTTCCTGCATGTGTCTTTTCATCTCTTGTTGTTGTTGTGTTGCACGTTGAAATGTGTCGTCAATAACTTATTTTACTTGGTCACCTATATTCTCCAAATCGTCCTCAGTCAAATCCTGGATAGACACTTACTTAACAACTTTGCACTTCAACCATTGTTTTTCGGGTCTCCTTGTCTTTGGATGCTTTCTCTTCCTGACATTGTGTGGTGTTGTTTGTTGAGTTGTTTTTGCTGGGCCCTTTCCCCTATCCTGGTCATCTCCTTCTTCTTCATCCTCATCAACCTCTTTTATTTTTGGGTTTTTCTTCTCTGATGGCCCTGTCTCTATTGGTGGAATCGTCCACTCATCGTCCTAATCTAACATAATGTGGCCCATATCCTCTTCCATCAATATGTATTATGTTGGAATGCACTGCTGGTCTAGGTCCTTCTTTGCTTGCATGTACATGTGGTGATTCCTTGATTTAAAGCATTCCACTNGCACAAGTCCTTAAATCCAAAGAATCTTTTCAAGGGTGGACTTAGAGCTCAGATGATTGTGAGAAGGACTATTAAATTATATCGACATAAAGGCATACAACTTCGGCATTGATAATATTGAGGATTTAAATCTAATTGGAGATCCTAAAGGAGAGGGAATGAATCATGGCTTTTCCTTTTTGAAGTTCTCATCCTGCTCAGATGCTATAAATGCATACAACTAACTATAAAAATGAGATGTTGTATTGGGTGTTGGTGCAAAGTGGGCAGACCCAAGGTTAATCATCTATATACCAACAAAACCGTTAGACACCGACCCTTTTGGAATCACCTGTAGAGCAAGTGAAGTCTCACCCGAGGCATCTAGAGGGGTTGTAGGAACCAGGGTTCTGCAGTGATGAGGGGAAGTGAGGAATTCTTCATGTTCTTACTACCATTTACCCATGTGCGTAGTTCCCATCACTTAACAACTACTTAACATTCATTCAACTACTAGAGACTTTAGTGTGCGACATTATAACATTGTATATGAATAATACATTTAGCATATATCAACATTGTACCATAACATGAAACATCATTAAATGAAAAGACAACACATCACAACACATTGGTTTAACATGGTTCACCCAACTTGGGATACGTCCACAACGATTGGCTTCTTTTATTAGTCATTGATAATTCCCTTACAATTGTGCATTACACTACAAAATATGCAACAATAACATTACCCAAACTTGCCTAGTTGTGTTGTTGCAGTGCGAGCTTCACTCCTCATCCATACCTCAACCCTCTTCCTTCACATGACTCAACTTATGCAAAAAGCATTAAGAAATTCCCCAAAAATTTCAAACCTCCGACTCCTAACATTCAAAACCTCTTTCCACCCAACACCCATTACACATTTTCATATTAAAATAGGGTTGATCCCATTACAAAAGTGGACAAAATGTCCTCAAAATCCTAATGGTCTATAACCATTTTTTTCCTTATGCATGCTGCTATGTCACTTGATTTGACTCCTTAAACTCCACTCCCATCGCACACTCTGGTCCATATTATAACTTCCTTTTGTTATTTGACTTCGTCTGGTGAATATCTCAAAACTTAACCAAAATGCCTCTCCAACAGGCCCCCAACACTCACATGTGGCTCGTCCCGAGCCACTCAGGCCTTCTTCCAGTGCACCATGATTTTTTTGAAGGTCTCTCTTGTTTTCGTGACTTTTTCCTTGACCTCTAGTTCCTTCTGCAAAATTTGGTCAATTGTTTCGACAGTGACAGGATCCTGCATCTTCTCGACACCTTCATCAACTTCTTGTGTAATTATTTCTTGAGTTGATTTTAAGGTCATTGTCACTCTTTATGCTTCTTCCTATAGTACTTCTATCTTTTTTGTGCAATCCTGTTGGTCTGCCCTTAGTTGATTCATTTCTGAATACAAATTTTTGTTCTCATTCATTGTAGTTACCACCTTAGCTAGCAGTGATGTGCCTATCACATCTTTGAATTTTTGTGCATTTTCCTACGCAGCTTGGATCTTCTGATTGATCTCTTGTTTCCCCTTATCCTCATTGATTTGTGCCCAAATTACCATAGTCTCCACATACAGTTGAGCACACTCTACTAATAGAGTCTTTATGCTTCCCACCGTTGTTGCCACAGTTTTCTTCCTCGTCTCCCTCTCTTTAGGTGGAGTGCTTGGTGTCATGCAGGCTTCTAGATCAACTATTCATGCATGGAATCCCTGAATGGATTCACTTATCTTTGTGACTTGATCTTCCACCAGGACCTCCTTCTCTATCTGGAATGCATGTTGCATTCTTTCTACCTTCTACATGGCCTCATCACACTCCTATTTAACTTTGTTGTACTCCACCTCTAATGTGACATTTTTTATCGTAACCTTCACTAATTCATTGGATGTCTTCTCTACACACACTTTCAGCTCTTATGTTGTGCTCATTTGTAATTCCTGCAATACATCCATTGGTAGTTGTGATAACACTAAGTCAATGTGACCAATTTCTGTGGCCTGTTCTTGCATTCTGTCGTGGGGAACTCGAATGCCCCTGTCACTATCTTAATGAATATTCATTCTCCTACGACTTCTAAGGATTGGGATATTATCAACCCTACCTATCGATACTTGGTAGTGATTTTTATTGGTTCCTCCTCCATCTGTCACCCTTACACGATGTTTGTTGCTTCTAATAGTTGTTGCAATTCTACCATTTGTTCCTGCATGTGTCTGTTCATCTCTTGTTGTTGTTGTGTTGCACGTTGAAATGTGTCATCAATGACTTATTTTACTTGGTCACCTATATTCTCCAAATCGTCCTCAGTCAAATCCTTGATAGACACTTACTTAACAACTTTGCACTTCAATCGTTGTTTTTTGGGTTTCCTTGTCTTTGGATCCTTTCTCTTCCTGACATTGTGTGGTGTTGTTTGTTGAGTTGTTTTCTCTGGGCCATTTCCCCTATCTTGGTCATCTCCTTCTTCTTCATCCTCATCAACCTCTTTTATTTTTGGGTTTTTCTTCTCTGATGGCCCTGTCTCTGTTGGTGGAATTGTCTACTCATCATCCTAATATAACATAATGTGGCCCATATCCTCTTCCATCAATATGTATTATGTTGGAATGCACTGTTGGTCTGGGTCCTTCTTTGCTTGCATGTACATGTGGTGATTCCTTGATTTAAAGCGTTCCACTGCCTTATATGCTTCAACCACTTGAGTATGTATGCTCGGGGTCCTCTCTCTGTTGTCCCTGATAGTTTCCTTGTAAATATAGAATGCGACATTACTATCCATTAATTTGGTGCACCTTATGTGTAGTATACCAAAGGTTCTGATAGCGCGTAGATAAACAAGGCTTCTCCTTGACTCCCAAAAACAAAATTTCATCTGTCTCTCTCCAATATGATAGCATGATTAGAATTAGTAAACATGAGTAGTGGAAATTGATCCCCTTGTCCTACGCTTCCTCACAATCAATAAAAAATTGGTTTAACAAAAACATTTCTTAGTTCATCTAGACACCCTTGACACATCGTTTTGTTGCCTTTATGACAGTTGTTGGCACTTGATCTTTTCTGTACTTCCTTAATAGCTTACAGGATAAGTCTTGTGTCACAAACCTTACTACTAGGTCGCATATGCTAGTGACGTCCAAACTACGTTGTCCATGGAATGTATGGAATTTCTCTTTCATGCTCTCAGAGAGAGTTTTTTCATTCTTCTTGTAAAAGAAAAATGATGTGGGGTCCTCCCCCTACAACATAAGACCTGAAATGTGCACTATTAAATCAATATCAATGGACACTATATTTTCAAGCCACATGTATCCTCCATGCACAAAACTTAGTAGGATTTTTACAGATGCATTGATCTCCTGTCTCCTTCCAAAATGTGGTATATCAAACAAATTTAGAAGTCCTCCTTTTTGCAACCGCTTAGCCCACGTCTATGACTCAATTACTATCATATGAGTCTTTGAACTAATGGAATTTATTAAAAACTTGCTGGGCACAAGATTTGGAAAATTATTTTCATCTGTGATGTTGTGGTCAACATATTTCAAAGCTAGTATTAGACCTAACATACCCCCTTCCACAATGACTACATCGGGAATCTGTGGCTCCGCTAGTGGGTACTTTTCATCCTTCTATAAGTTAACATGCTTCACGGATGGATTTCTTCGTGGGATATAATCCCTAGAGAATATTTCTACTAAGGACGACGCCTCCTGTGTCTCTTCTACTAGCATCGATGTTGTGGGTTTACCACACAGTTTCTTCGGTACTGGAACTGATGCTCCTACTGCTTTTGGTGGTGCCATATTCTTCTACAATTGGTGATCTATAACTATGTTCTTAACTTCAGCTCTGTATCTTTGACTTTGAAACTTATCTCTATATGAAAACTGCAACTGACAATAATCTTCCCTCGTTGGCCCTTTTCGTGCTTATACACTACATTTCTAGTTGTAGTTTCCCTTCACACCTAAACTTTTGGCATGCATTATCTGCTTTGATGCTCCATTACTCTATATATTTGGTGAATTCTTCATTCGATTTTGCAATCTATCAAGATTGTATGTCCATTCTGCATTTATTCATTTATTCTTACGTGGTGCCACTATTTTGTCGTCATGGCAGCTCTTTACTGCATGTCATGTCATGGACTGTCTTAATTTCTCTTAGCTTTCATCTGTGCAATTTATTCTCTTCGGGTGATCTGTTTTCTTTGTGCCAGCTTGCTTCCTTAGTTTGTGTGTTCTTCTTCCTTATTCTTTCTCATCCATGACATTTTCTTTCTTTTCCTCTTTACTTGCTAACCTTAACTTCTTGGAATTCTCAACTATAACATCCCTGTTCTAACCCTTATAAACTATAATGTATTATGTAAATATGACTTAGTCTAGTGAGCCGGTAAAGTTGAAAATGGGCCAGAGTGCCTAGGAAATGTAACACTTCCTATACATTAATAAAATACACTGCTGGATGCAATATTGACAAGGACAAAAGAGATAGGGGACTATGATTCCACGAGAAAGGGGGCTTGAGAGCCTAAGTCTTGTTATTATTCTTTTATTTACACATAATTGATTTTATGGAGAAGAGGGGGTTACATGAGCTTCTTGGGAGGGAGGCCATGTGGCTCTTGTCTATGTAATTATTTAAAAATCCATTGGGGACTATTTTGGGGTCGTTCTTCCTTTGGTTTGTCCTCTTCTCACTGGTCCAATCGTTCTTCTTTCTCTTCATTCACTATTGCTAGTTTGTGTGCTCTTGGGATGAGCATGGAAATGAATGACTAGAAGAGGAGAGCCATCGTTGAATGGCTGTAATGATTTACTAATAATTCTTGAAGGGAATGGATGCATGTGTGCATGAACTTGATGGAAGTTCAGATGGAACTATCCACAGCTGAGAGTCCTTGGAATTTCCAGTAGGGAGATTTCCTGACCAGTAGCACTGGAACCCTGGAGAGAAATGGAACAACCTCAAGGACTGCATCGTAGAGAAAGGTGTTCATTTCTTGGGGTTGTGTAGGTTGAGGGAGAAAGAGAGTTGGAAATTAGGATTTCTATGAGGTTGGGAAACCTAAGAGATACTTAGCCAACTATTGTATATTTAGACTTTACCTAGGACCCGTCGTTGTGGATTCATAGCCCTGGCTCAGGGGTGACCTGCTGTTGAGAGTAAATGAACAATATTGTCTATGGTTGGGAGGAACGTCCTTGGTCTGCAGCCAGTTGGTGAACGTTTAATTGCAAGGATAAGTGCTCTCTGTGTTTTCTGTTTAATGTATTTCACTGTGTATTTAATTATCTCTGAGATATGTATTCTAATGTGCCTATTTGCTGGTTATTTGTTGTGCATGGCACATTGTTTATATCTTTTATGATGTGACATGGATCTTGTCTTATGCATGTGGTGTGCATCCTTCTAACATTGTTGAGAAGTCCTTTGTCTTTGAATTAGAGATCAAAGAACTGAGTCTTGGGACTGCAGCATGCCTAGCCTGCGGGTGGTTGGGTGTGTTGCAGCCTGTTTAAGTGGCGTAGCCCAGCCTATCGGTGGTCAGGTATGTTACAAATTGGTATCAGATATTCTGGTTGAAACATCGAGCCAGTATGGGCCGGGTATGTTGGTTAGAGTCTCGCGGTTGAGATCAAATTCTGACCGTGAAGTTGAAAATCTCAGGAGGAATGGCATTGCAGAATATACGCAGGAGTTAGATCGTCAGAGATTAGTTGTAAGGGGTTTGAAGGATCGTGACCGTCCCCCTTTGAATTCGGGAGTGATCGCCACTGTAGGATCAAGAGAGATCTAGGATCGTTGGATCGGCGGGCAGGTGAATAGGGGTTGTCCGATGTAAAGGAAATAAGGGTAAAGGTCACAACCGTCGGATCCCATGGGAGAGAGAGATCAACGGACATGAAGCATTGCGGGGAACCAAGTTGCATGAGAGATAATTTCCCAAGGCGGTCCCGCAATCCAAACCACGATTTCACCAAGGGGTTACATGTCAGCATCAGGGGAATTGTGGGGCGAAAAGCGGGTTACTCTAAATCGTCGATGCCTGCCCCCGCAAATTGAAAGGCATGCAGTGATGTGACATGTTAGTAATTGAGTGAGGAACCTCTGAAGAGAAGAAGTAGTCGGGGACCGTCAATCTGTAGGAGGACACGCATCAATCAATCGTGTGCTCCGGGTGAAGGAACTCTAGGAAAAGGCGATCAAGGAGAAGTTGAGAATTGAGATTTCTGAACCTCGGAGATCTGAAGTGAAATGCAATTGTCCGATCCAAGAGGACACACAGAAAAAATCCACGCACTTCGGGAAAAAGCGAAGGCTGAGAGTTGAGTTCTCTAAAGTACGAAGACCCGAAGAAATCGTAGCTGTCAATTCGTGGGAAACAAGCGTCAGTAGATCGTTAGGTTCAGATAAAAACATTTCGGGAAAAAGTTGAAGTTTGAGTTTTCCGAAGTCTGAAGGCCTGAAGGAATCACAGCCATTGATCCTTGCAATGGTAACTTCTGAAGTCTCGAAGTCTGGGGTTAATATGGGCCTTCTGATAAGGGAGACACATGGCGACAGTTTGGCCAGTTTGGAAAATCAGAGTTTGGGAGAATTGGAAGTGTGCTAGTGTGGAAACTCACAAAGTCCCGAAGCTCAAAGAGCCTAAGTGGTGGGACATGATGACATCACCAGGAGGTGATGTGGACCCTAAAATTTCCGAAGTGACATGCTTTGCGGACATCACTAGGGATGACATGGACACATGGGATGTGCACCACATGTCAGTAAGTTTTGAGCATACAAATGATTGAAATGTCAAATAGGACCTAACACATGTCACCCGCCTGATTGGACCACGTGTCCTCTTACAGTTTTTCGCTATGTGGCGATGGATCGTGGAATCCAGAGAAATTAATTTGAGAGTTTTCAGTTGAGAGTTGAAATTCCTGAAGCTCGAAGATCTGGAGACCTGAAGTAAACGTCAACTGTCAGATCATCCGAAGTAGACCTGAACCGTCAGATCAGGTGAACAGGTGGCGTGAAGCTGTGGATTCCAGGTAAGGACCCAAAGTAAACGTCGACTATCGGATCGTCCACAGTAGACATGAACTGTCAGATCAGGAGAAAAGGTGGCGTGAAGCTGTGGATTCAGGGTAAGGACACGAAGTAAGCGTCGATCGCCGGATCGTCCGAAGTAATTTCCCACCGTCCGATTCAAAAGGATGCGTGGCAGAATCCCATGTATCTCGAGGGAAGTAAAGTTTTAGATTTGAGAATTTTGAAGTCTAGAATTATGAAACGACCACAATCGTCGATCTGGAAGAGGTAAATCTAAAGTGTTGGTTCCCAAGAGGTAGATCTTGGTTGTCCATTTGGAAGCACTGTCAAGATCGCGAGTTCAATGGTCACTTCGCATTGCAAGGATGGGAGGTGCTCGGGCTTTATGAAGTCGAGGGTGGGCCACAATCAAGACCACAGTTTTGGGAAAAGGACACGTGGTGGCTCGAGGTGAATTGTAGGGAGAAAAGTAGTTTGGTTCCAAACCACCTTTGAGCATGGCCGCAATCTCGCGTCTGCGTGAGGTCACTAGCGAAGGTCACATCTAAGGAGGGGCCAAGAGAAAAAGGAGTTAGTGCCAACTCTAAGATTTTTCACAAGGGTGAAGGAGAAGGTCACGGGGGCCATTGGACCTGAGAAAAAAAGCTGAAAGGGCCTGTGTTTAGGTATAGAATGAAACCATCAAGGTTTCAGAGAGCCAATTCAACTCGGTATTGAAGACCCTTGACCAAGAGGTTTCACAACCTTAGGAGAAGAGGGTATGCATTAAGAAACAAAGGGAAAAGAAGAGGCAACACTCAAATCAATAAGCCTGTGGTTTTGCACATATGGTCATATGTAAATGGTTTGAAGGAAGCGCCTCATAAAGATTTAATTCAATAGAGAGTTAACACT
>SNQJ01S0014878.1:54464-126379 GCA_010110895.2 Picea sitchensis
ATATGGATGTAGATCCATGAACCGCACAGATAAGTATTGTATTAGATTATGAAAATTTACTCTTACAATATGAGAAATAATGAGAATTTTATGCACAAATTTTGAACTGACATGCTCTCTAATTTGAAATATTGTAGGAAAACAATGAATGTTGAAGATCTAGAAAAGTACCAAACTATGAGAGAAAATAAGGTGATGTTGGAGCAACTAAATGACAAAGGCATGGAAGGAAGAAAGTCCAATGGACTTGCTACAATTGGAGTTCTGGAACCCACAACTCTGAAAGTTCTTGGCTGAGTGAATTGAAGCCAGGGAGAAGTGGAACAACTTGAGGGACTCCATGGAAGAGAGAGGGGTTCATTTCTTTGGGTTGTGCAGGGCTGAGAGGTAAGGAGAGCTTGTTGATTGGAACTGCTGCTAGAAATACAAATTTTGAAGATCATCATACGTGTTTTGGGTCAGAATGCCCATGCATACATGTTTTAGGCTAGAGTGTCTATGTATATAAGATTGGGCTAGATTTCCTGTGTGAATTAAGGCCAGAGGTCCTGGAATTGTAATGTTAATAACATTGGAATGGTGTTGTGCACTGAGTACAATGCAAAAATAAGGGAGGGGGATGTAAAATCCTGGTTCTAACCCTTATAAACTATGATGTATTATGTAAATATGACTTAGGCTAGTGAGCCGGTAAAGTTGAAAAGGATCCAGAGTGCCTAGGAAATGTAACACTTCCTATACATTAATAAAATACACCGATGGCTGCAAGACTGACAAGGACAAAAGATATAGGGCGCTATGATTCCATGAGAGAGGGGGCTTGAGGGGCTAAGTCTTGTTATTATTATTTTATTTACCCATAATTGATTTTATGGAGAAGAGGGGGTTACATGAGCTTCTTGGGAGGGAGGCCATGTGGATATTTTTTTCATGTAATTATTTAAACATCCCTTGGGGTTTGTTTTGGGGTCATTCTTCCTTTGGTTCGTCTTCTTCTCACTGGTTCACTCGTTCTTATTCCTCTTCACTCACTACTGATAGTTCATGTGCTCTTGGGTTGGGCATGGAAAAGAATGGAAGGAAGAGGAGAGCCATCGTTGAATGGCTATAATGATTTACTGATCATTCCCAGAGGGAATGGATGCCTGTGTGCATGAACTTGATGGCAGTTCAGATGGAACTATCCACAACTGAGAGTCCTTGGAATTTCCAGTAGGGATATTTCCTTACCAGTAGCACTCGAGCCCTTGAGAGAAATGGAATAGCCTCAGGGACTGCATGGCAAAGAAAGGTGTTCATTTCTTGGGGTTGTGCAAGCTAAGGGGGAAAGAGAGCTGGAAATTAGGATTGCTGTGAGGTTGGGAAACCTGAGAGCTACTTAGCCAACTACTGTTTATTTAGACTTGGACTAGGACCCGTCCTTGTGGATTCATAGCCCTGGCTCAGGGGTGACCTGCTGTTGAGAGTAAATGAACAACAACATCTACGATTGGGAGGAATGTCTTTGGTTTGCAACTAGTTGGTGAACATTTACTTGCAAAGATAAGTGCTCTCTATGTTTTCTGTTTAATGTATTACGTTGTGTATTTAATTATCTCCGAGATATGTATTCTAATGTGCCTGTTTGTTGGTTATTTGTTGTGCATGGCACATTGTTTATATATTTTATTCTATGACATGGATCTTGTCTTATGCATGTGGTGTGCATGCTTCTAACGTTGTTGAGAATTCCTTTGTCTTCGAATTAGAGATAAGAGAACTGAGTCTTGGGACTACAATGTTCCTAGCCTGTCGGTGGTTGGGTGTGTTGCAGCCTCTTTAAGTGGTGTAGCCCATCCTTTGGGTGGTCGAGTATGTTACATCAACCTTAGACTCCTTTCTTGAACCATCTTCGTAATGTTTCCTGTTTTACTTGATTTTTCTTTCTTTTCTGCCTTTTCTTGCTATAGTACACTATGATACAAGGTAGTCTGTGCAACTCCCCTAGTGCGCGAAAGGATGATCATCCCTATAAATTTTTAGTCGACTCCCATTCACTAGTCCTTCCTTGACTTGTCCATCCAATTGTTCTAACTAAACAACACCTGCGTCAGTCACATGTATGATCACATATGGCCCTAGCCAGTGCGTCTTGAACTTTCCTGGATGCTGTAAGAACTTACTGTCATAGAGAAGTACTAGGTCTCATGTCTGGAACTTCTTCTTCTTGACATGTCTATCATGCCATGCATTTTCACATGCCTTCTGCACTTGTTGATGGAACCCTGCAATAAATCGATCTTCCTCTAGCACTAGTAAATTTGATAGTCGTTCTTCTATCGTGTTAGAATCCGTAAGGTATATCATCGTAACAATGCGCAAAATCGGTACAAGAAACTCCATGGGCATGACTCCTTTATAACCATATCCTAATCTAAAGGGTGTCTATCCTGTCAAATTCTTGCATGTAGTTCTATAAGCCCAAAGCACTGCAAGGATCCTTAAATCCCAGTCATCTCATATTAAGTTGCACACCTTGGTCAATGAATTCTCCAATATATTATTGAAGGCCTCAATAGTTCCATTAGCTTGTGGGTGATATGGAGTGCTCTTCCAATGCTAAATATAGAACTCTTTTGTTAATGCTACAATTTTCTTTTTCAAAAAGTGAGTCCCTTGGTTGCTCATCAATAATTTAG
This sequence comes from Picea sitchensis, assembly GCA_010110895.2. Classification (NCBI taxonomy): domain Eukaryota; kingdom Viridiplantae; phylum Streptophyta; class Pinopsida; order Pinales; family Pinaceae; genus Picea; species Picea sitchensis. The sequence goes on from SNQJ01S0014878.1 coordinate 57,143, forward strand.
GACACCCAAACCTTGTACCTATGTTCTTGAATAAAATCATGCAGCCGTCTCCACGTTGTAATCTGTAACTAGTTCTTCCTCTTCCCATCTTGTCAAGTAGTATGTTGTGGTAATTATGTACCTCAATCTTGTTCTCCACGTTCATGGATTAATCGGTCTGACAAAATCCATTGCTCATTTTTCAAACGTCTGCAAGGTAACTTGTGGATTCAAAGGCATCTCATCCCTTCGTGATGGTCTTCCTACTCTCTTACAAATGTTGCAGCTTTGAAAATATTCCTTCATGTCCTTATGGAAGGCGGGCCACCATATCCCTGAATGTAAGATCTTCTATGCTATAGACTTTCCTGCATAATGAACTCCAACAATTCCATCACGTGCCTCTGTGAGGATCATCGATCTCTCATGTTCTAGCACACATCGTCGTAGTATCCCATCTATGCCCATATTGTATAAATTTCCTACGATCAACTGATAATCTGCTACTTTAACCGCTAGTTTCCTCTTTTTTTCTTCTGTCATATCAAATGGGGCCATTCCTGTGCTCAAATATTGGAAAATTTCTACAAAATGGTCATCTACAATTTGAACTAAGAATAAATGTGTAGCTCATAAACTATTCTCTAGGTTCCCTACGTCTTCTCCTGTCAGTATCCATGACAAATGGTCTGGTCCTGCATTCGGTTTCCATGGCTTCACAATAACTTTTAAATCATACTCATGGAACAACAATAACCATCTACAGATTCTCCCCCCCAACACTGGCTTATTAACTAGATATTTGAGTGCACAATGGTATGTATACATCTTGAAATGGGACCCCAACAAGTAGTGTTTGAACTTTTGCAAGGCATACACCATTTCCAAGCATTCCCTTTATGTCATCATGTAATTATTCTCAGCAGTTGATAACTTCCTTCTAGCGAACGAAATTGGATGATCTAACTCTCCCTCTCCTGGCTAGGCTAACACTGCATCGAGTGTTATCAACGATGCATCCACATGAATGTGAAATTATTTCTACCGATCCAAGAACACCAAAATGGGTGCAGTTAATAACTTAGGTTCCAATACGTCCAGACCTTTTTGACAGTCTTTGTTCCACTAAAACGTAGATTATTTCTTCAATAAATTCTCCATTGGAGTTGTAATCTATGCCCCAAAGTTGTTCTCAATTTCTTGTAATATCTGGTATGCCCCAAAGTTGTTATCAACTGTCTCACTGATTTAGGCGGTGGAAAATTAACAATTACTTCTATCTTGGTAAGATAACTAAAAAAACCTGCTTGCATACCACATGGCCTAATAATATCCCAAACGGTGCACATAAAATAGATTTATTCAAATTTAATGAAACCTGATATTGTCTACATCTATCAAGCATCAACCTTAGAGTTTCTATGTGATATTTCAATAAGCTAAAGACAGTCCAATCATCTAAGTACACTTAAAGAAACTTATGCATAAACTCCTTAAAGGCTGCAACAACTAATCTAGAAAACATGACAGGTGCATTCTTTAACCCCAAATGACATCACTATGTACTGATAGTTTCCCTATTTTGTTGTAAATTTTGTCTTATGTTTGTCTTCTGGCGCAATGTTTATCTGATGGTATCCTGAAAATCCATCGGTGAACGCGTAGGCCTCCTTCCCTCCTTCCCTCCTACATTTTATAATACTTCATCTTTAAAGGGGGTCGGAAATGGGTCATGCAAACATGAATTATTAAACTTCCTTATGTCTACATATATTCTAATACCCCATGTTTTCGTATCTTGAACCACCATTGGACTTATCCATTCAGACTCTATGACGAGTTCAATTATACCAACTTCTATCATTATGTCAAGATCTGCTTTCACTTTTTCCTTATACTTCAGATTCAATATGTAAGGTCTCTATCTTACTGGCTTAGCATCTGGTTTTAAAGGGATCTTCATCTCGTCCAATTCTCCAACTATTTCCTTCATCTTTGAAAAGGTTTTCGAAAAAAGATATTGATACTCACGCAATAGGTTTGTAATTGTTTCCACAATCTCATCGTTCCAGTAATCACCAATGTTTGCAAACTTTGATTTCTCCATTGTGCCAATGTTCACTTTGCACACTCTTAAGGGCTTCACATATGTGTCATATTCAATTGTTGGACCTACTACGTCACTCTCCCCTTCAATCTCTGGTACCTATACATTTCATGGGTCTTCTTCTTCTTGATCTTCCTTGGTAACATTGTAGCATTGTAATAGTTCATGGATTTTCTGGTCAATGTAGTTTTCTGATACTTCATATGCCATAGCAATGCACGACCTCTGAACATCGTGGCCAACTACGCAATTTCTTCGCCTCATCCTAGACATTTTTCGCAATCCATATCGTGTCACATACAAACAAGTGTTTCTCATGGTCCTATCACCCTGCTCCCTAAAACTCAGGTATTCTTATAGTATGATCTGTTCCTTCCATTGTACTCAGTGTTGTACTTACCCTTGGTGATGCTGACTAACTCTGGTTCGCTGTGCTACTTCCACTATTCTGACTATTTCTCTGAATTCCTTCACTCACTACAATTTCTCTTGAATAAGTCTCGGGTCCTACTTCAATTCTAAGTGACACACACATGGTCATGGGTTCGACGCATATTTCGATTTGAGATGGAATTCCTTCTTTTTTTGGAAAATACTAAGGATCTCTATCTTTCCTTTTCCTTTCTCTGCACGGTGTGATCTGAAGTACTACGCATGTGTCACTTTCCTTCAATTCGTTGTGCTACTCTTCCTTCCTAGTCATAGTATCCTTCTTAATGTATCTAAACCTTTTCCCAAGGTGAAATACTCCAATATCTCTTTCTAAGTTAGTATCCTCTTCTCTCGGCATCCTCAGTCCATCCAATCCTTACTCATACTTCTCACTCTCAGACTATCCTCTAGTCATCCTCCAGTCCGCCCTATATGCGTGAAGGTTCCTAACAGTCAGACTCCATCTTCATAACATTCTTGTGGCACAACAACATTTTTTCCAAGTAGACAATGCACTCAAATATCTTCCATGTAGACCCTTGAAAAAGTCCCTCTCTATGACACTATAAGACTGGGTACAATCTATTACAAACTCTATAATATAAAACCCTGGTATACTATTCAACCAGAAATCAATCACGTGAGAAACCTTATTACTTATTGTATTGAGTTGTTTGATCAATTCAAGAGTCTAGTTTCTCAGAGCTTCAGTTTTATATCTCCCAACGTTCTCCACTGGCCAGGTTCTAACCATTCAGTCAAAATTATAAAAAATTCACTAAAGAAAATTTCATGCAGATCTGTGAAAACATACCTTTGTAACCATTGTTCATCGCTAAGTCGAGGGTTTCTATTCCGTTCTTTGGAAAAGTCTTACCGCTTCCTTTCTAGCGGTGAGACTTTGCCAAAACATTCCCCTCAATTACAGTTGCCGGTCCCGACAACAAAACGATTTGTTGGCACACAGTGGGAAGACCCGAGGTTAATCATCTAGATACTAACAAAACCCTTAGACACTGGACCTTTCGACATCATTTGCGGAGAAAGTTAAGTATCACCTGAGGCATCTAAAGGGGCTACAGGAACCAGGGTTCTACAATGATGAGGGGAAGTGAGACATTCTTCATTTCTTACTACCATTTACCCATGTGTGAAGTTCCCATTACTTAACAACTACTTAACATTCATCAAATTCTACTTAACATTCATTCAATTACTAGAGACTTCAATGTGTTACATTATAACAACATATATGAATAATACATTCAACATATATCATCATTGTACCATAACATGAAACATCATCAAATGCAAAGACAACACATCAAAACACACATGTTTAACGTGGTTCACCCAACTTGGGCTACATCCACAACGATTGGCTTCTTTTATTAGTCATTGATAATCCCCTTATAGTTGCGCACTGCACTACAAAATATGCAATAATAACATTACCCAAACCTTCCTAGTCATTATGTTGTAGCGCGAGCTTCACTCTGCAATGATACCTCAACCCTCTTCCTTTGCTCAACTCAACTTACCCAACAAGCATTAAGAACTTCGCCAAAAATTTTGAACCTCGGGCTCCTAACACTCAGAACCTCCTTCTACCCAACACCCATTACATATTTATACATAATAATAGGGTTGAGCTCGTTACAAAAGTGAACAAAATGTCCCCCAAATCCTAACGGTCTATAATCATTTTCCGCCTTTTGCACGCTACTCCGTTGCACATAATTTTTTCGTGCGCTTTGATTCCTTAAACTTTTCTCCCATCACGTGCTCTAGTCCATCCTGTATTTGATTTTTGTTCTTTGAATTCTTCTGGCACAGATCTCAAAACTTAACCAAAATGTCTCTTGAACACTGGGTATCACATGATCGTGACCTCTTGAACTCGATATCTTTCATCTCTACGATGAGAAGCTTCATTTCTACATAGCTATTTTTTTTTTAAAGTGTTTATGAGCATAAACAAAAGGTGGACAACATATCTAGTAAAAAAGTGGGAGAGAATTTGTCAAAGATAAGCAAGCAATCCTAGGTTTTCAGGTCAACATCTCAAACAAAGGATAAACAGTCAAAGGTTAGTAACAATTTATCCAACATCTTCAAGGAGTTGATGGATATAGATCCACCTTTCCAGGCATACGATCATAATGAACTTCAGATATGAAGGAAAATACCCCAGTTTTTAAGGCAAACAATCATCAATGATAATTCGATCTCATCATTTCCATATTTTATGTCATGAACTAGAGATTTATTTTTAGTTCAATGATAAACTATATTCCTAAGAACTAGTGATGACTAGAGATTGTATTTCATATAAAAGGTCTTGAATTATAATGTAAAAGAGAGAAGGGGGTTCGATCCAAGAGGCTGGAGAGAGAAAATTTGGGGAGCTAAAGTTGTATTCTAATTGTAATCCCAATGGGTAAAACTTGTTTTAGTAATTGATTATTAAATATTTATGTGGGTTATGTTACCCGATTATTACTCTCTCTATTTTTTACATCCAGTCTCTTCTTATTTGAATAGAAATTATGCGCTACAGAATTCCCGTGCATTAAATCCTTAGTGTACTTGCTCTATTTTGTGGAGTTTATTCAGATATATTGTTTTCATTAACAAAAAACATTTCGTTATATGAAACTTTTATCTCATGAATTATACATGTATGATCTGCTAGTGATGCTTGTATCTTTTATGATTGTATCTATTATTATTCTACCTATCCATGTTATTTATTGAACCCATCTGATAAGTAGTTCACTTACCTTTGATCCATGAAATACTACAGGAGACTCCATGCACAATGGCAATGATCACTAATCTTTAAACTTACCTATGTCAATTTCANCCCTAGTGCGCGAAAGGACGATCATCCCTATAAAGTTTTAGTCAGCTCCCATTCACTAGTCCTTCCATGACTTGTCCATCCAATTGTTCTAACTAAACAACACCTGCGTCAGTCACATGTATGATCACATATGACCCTAGCCAGTGCGTCCTGAACTTTCCTGGGTGCTGTAAGAACTCACTGTCATAGAGAAGTACTAAGTCTCATGTCTAGAACTTCGTCTTCTTAATGTGTCTATCATGCCATGCATTTTCAAATGCCTTCTGCACTTGTTGATGGAACCCTGCAATAAATCGATCTTCCTCTAGCACTAGTAAATGTGATAGTCTTTCTTCTATCGTGTTGGAATCCGTAAGGTATATCATCGTAACAATGCACAAAATCGATACAAGAAACTCCATGGGCATGACTGCTTTCTAACCATATCCTAATCTAAAGGGTGTCTATCCCGTCAAATTATTGCATGTAGCTCTATAAGCCCAAAGCACTGTAAGGATCCTTAAATCCCAGTCATCTCATATTAAGTTTCACACCTTGGTCAATGCATTCTCCAATATATTATTGAAGGCCTCAACAGTTCCATTAGCTTGTGGGTGATATGGAGTGCTCTTCCGATGCTAAATATAGAACTCTTTTGTTAATGCTGCAATTTTCTTTTTCAAAAAGTGAGTCCCTTGGTTGCTCATCAATACTTTAGGACACCCAAACCTTGTACCTATGTTCTTGAATAAAATCATGCAGTTGTGTCCATGCTGCAATCTGTAACCAGTTCTTCCTCTTCCCATCTTGTCAAGTAGTATGTCGCGGTAATTATGTACCTTGATCTTGTTCTCCACGTTGGTGGATTAATCGGTCTGACAAAATCCATTGCTCATTTTTCAAACGTTTGCAAGGTAACTTGTGGATTCAAAGGCATCTCATCCCTTCGTGATGGTCTTCCTACTCTCTTACAAACGTTGCAGCTTTGAAAATATTCCTTCACGTCCTTATGGAAGGTGGGCCACCATAGCTCTGAATGTAAGATCTTCTGTGCTATAGACTTTCCTGCATAATGAACTCCAACAATTCCATCACGTGCCTCTGTGAGGATCATCAGTCTCTCATGTTCTAGCACACATCATCGCAGTATCCCATCTATGCCCATATTGTATAAATTTCCTACGATCAACTGATAATCTGCTACTTTAACCACTGGTTTCTTCTTTTTTTCTTCTGTCATATCAAATGGGGCCATTCCTGTGCTCAAATATTGGAAAATTTCTACAAAATGGTCATCTACAATTTGAACTGAGAATAAATGTGTAGCTCGTAAACTATTCTCTAGGTTCCCTATGTCTTCTCCTGTCAATATCCGTGACAAATGGTCTAGTCCTGCATTCAGTTTCCATGGCTTCACAATAACTTTTAAATCATACTCATGGAACAAAAATAACCATTTGCAGATTCTCCCCCCCAACACTGGCTTGTTCACTAGATATCTGAGTGCACAATGGTATGTATACATCTTGAAATGGGACCCCAACAAGTAGTGTTTGAACTTTTGCAAGGCATACACCATTTCCAAGCATTCCCTTTATGTCGTCGTGTAATTATTCTCAGCAGTTGAAAAATTCCTTCTAGTGAACAAAATTGGATGATCTAACTCTCCCTCTCCTGGCTAAGCTAACACTACGTCGATTGTTATCAACGATGCACCCACATGAATGTGAAATTCTTTCTACCGATCCAAGAACACCAAAATGGGTGCAGTTACTAACTTAGGTTCCAATACGTCCAGACCTTTCTGTCAGTCTTTGTTCCACTGAAACGTAGATTCTTTCTTCAATAAATTCTCCATTGGAGTTGTAATCTATGCCCCAAAGTTCTTCTCAATTTCTTGTAATATCCGGTATGCCCCAAAGTTGTTCTCAACTGTCTCACTGATTTAGGCGATGGAAAATTAACAATTACTACTATCTTGGTAAGATCAACTAGAAAACCCTGCTTGCATACCACATGGCCTAATAATATCCCAAACGGTGCAAATAAAATAGATTTATTCAAATTTAATGAAACCTGATATTGTCTACATCTATCAAGCATCAACCTTAGAGTTTCTATGTGATATTTCAATAAGCTAAAGACAGTCCAATCATCTAAGTACACTTAAAGAAACTTATGCATAAAATCCTTAAAGGCTGCAACAACTACTCTAGAAAACATGACAGGTGCATTCTTTAACCCCAAACGACATCACTATGTACTGATAGCTTCCCTATTTTGTTGTAAATTTTGTCTTATGTTTGTATTCTGGTGCAATATTTATCTGATGGTATCCTGAAAATCCATTGGTGAACGCGTAGGCCTCCTTCCCTCCTTCCCTCCTACATTTTATAATACTTCATCTTTAAAGGGGGTCGGAAACGGGTCATGCAAACATGAATTATTCAACTTCCTTATGTCTACATATATTCTAATACCCCCTGTTTTCGTATCTTGAACCACCATTGGACTTATCCATTCAGACTCTGCGACGAGTTCAATTATACCAACTTCTATCATTATGTCAAGCTTTGCTTTCACTTTTTCCTTGTACTTCGGATTCAATATGTAAGGTCTCTATCTTACTGGCTTAGCATCTGGTTTTAAAGGGATCTTCATCTCGCCCAATTCTCCAGCTATTTCTTTCATCTCTAAAAAGGTTTTCGAAAAGAGATACTGATACTCACACAATAGGTTTGTAATTGTTTCCACAATCTCATCGTTCCAGTAATCACCAATGTTTGCAAACTTTGATTTCTCCATTGTGCCAATGTTCACTTTGCGCACTCTTAAGGGCTTCACATATGTGTCAGATTCAAGTGCTGGACCTACTACGTCGCTCTCCCCTTCAATATCTGGTACCTATACATTTCGTGGGTATTCTTCTTCTTGATCTTCCTTGGTAACATTATAGCATTGTAATAGTTCATGGACTGTCCAGCCAATGTAGTTTTCCGATACTTCATATGCCATAGCAATGCACGACCTCTGAACATCGTGGCCAACTACACGATCTTCTTCGCCTAATCTTGGACATTTTTCGCAATCCATATCGTGTCACATACAAACAAGTGTTTATCATGGTCCTATCACCCCGCTCCCTGAAACTCAAGTATTCTTATAGTATGATCTATTCATGCCATTATACTCAGTGTTGTACTTACCCTTGGTGATGCTGACTAACTATGGTTCGTTGTGCTACTTCCACTATTCTGACTATTGCTCTGAATTCCTTCACTCACTACAATTTCTCTTGAATAAGTCTCAGGTCCTACGTCAATTCTAAGTGACACACATAGGGTCATGGGTTCGACGCATATTTCAATTTGAGATGGAATTCCTTCTTTTTTTGGACAATACTAAGGATCTCTATCTTTCCTTTTCCTTTCTCTGTACGGTGTGATCTGAAGTACTACACATGGGTCACTTTCCTTCAATTCGTTGTGCTACTCTTCCTTCCTAGTCATAGTCTCCTTTTTAATGTATCTAAACCTTTTCCCAAGGTGAAATACTCCAATATCTCTGTCTAAGTTAGTATCCTCTTCTCTCGGCATCCTCAGTCCATCCAATCCTTACTCATACTTCTCACTCTCAAACTATCCTCTAGTCATCCTCCAATCCACCCTATATGCATGAAGGTGCCTAACAATCAGACTCCATCTTCATAACATTCTTGTGGCACAACAACATTTTTATCCAAGTAGACAATGCACTCAAATATCTTCCATGCAGACCCTTGAAAAAGTCCCTCTCTACGACACTATAAGACTGGGTACAATCTATTGCAAACTTTCTAATATAAAACCCTAGTATACTATTCAACCAGAAATCAATCACGTGAGAAACCTTATTACTTATTGTATTGAGTTGTTTGATCAATTCAAGAGTCTAGTTTCTCAGAGCTTTAGTTTTATATCTCCCAACGTTCTCCATTGTCCAGGTTCTAACCATTCAGTCAAAATTATAAAAAAATCACTAAATAAAATTTCATGCAGATCTGTGAAAACATACCTTTGTAACCATTGTTCGTCACTAATTCAAGGGTTTCTATTCCATTCTCTGGAAAAGTCTCACCACTTCCTTTCTAGCGGTGAGACTTTGCCAAAACATTCCCCTCAATTACAGTTCTCGGTCCCAACAACAAAACGATTTGTTGGCGCACAGTGGGAAGACTTGGGGTTAATCATCTAGATACTAACAAAACCCTTAGACACTAGACCTTTCGACATCACTTGCAGAGAAAGTTAAGTATCACCCGAGGCATCTAAAGGGGCTACAAGAACCAAGGTTCTATAGTGATGAGGGGAAGTGAGACATTCTTCATTTCTTACTACCATTTACCCATGTGCGAAGTTCCCATTACTTAACAACTACTTAACATTCATCAATTTCTACTTAACATTCATTCAATTACTAGAGACTTCAATGTGTTACATTATAACATCATATATGAATAATACATTCAACATATATCATCATTGTACCATAACATGAAACATCATCAAATGCAAAGACAACACATCAAAACACACATGTTTAACATGGTTCACCCAACTTGCGTTGCGTCCACAACGATTGGCTTCTTTTATTAGTCATTGATAATCCCCTTATAGCTGCGCACTGCACTACAAAATATGGAATAATAACATTACCCAAACCTTCCTAGTCATTATGTTGTAGCGTGAGCTTCACTCTGGAGTGATACTTCAACCCTCTTCCTTTGCTCAACTCAACTTACCCAACAAGCATTAAGAACTTCGCCAAAAATTTTGAACCTCAAACTCCTAACATTCAGAACCTCCTTCTACCCAACACCCATTACATATTTATACATAATAATAGGGTTGAGCTCGTTACAAAAGTGGACAAAATGTCCCCAAAATCCTAACGGTCTATAATCATTTTCCGCCTTTTGCGCGCTACTCCGTTGCACATAATTTTGTCGTGCGCTTTGACTCCTTAAACTCTGCTCCCATCGCGTGCTCTAGTCCATCTTGTAATTGATTTTTGTTCTTTGACTTCTTCTAGCACAGATCTCAAAACTTAACCAAAATGTCTCTTGAACACTGGGTATCACATGATCGTGACCTCTTGAACTCGATATCTTTCATCTCTACGATGAGAAGCTTCATTTCTACATAGCTATTTTATTTTTTAAGTGTATATGAGCATAAACAAAAGGTGGACAACATATCTAGTAAAAAAGTGGGAGAGAATTTGTCAAAGATAAGCAAGCAATCCCAGGTTTTTAGGTCAACATCTCAAACAAAGGATAAGCAGTCAAAGGTTAGTAACGATTTATCCAACATCTTCAAGGAGTTGATGGATATAGATCCACCTTTCCAGGCATAAGATCAGAATGAACTTCAGATATGAAGGAAAATACCCCAGTTTTAAGGCAAACAATCATTAGTGATAGTTTGATCTCATCATTTCCATATTTTATGTCATGAACTAGAGATTAATTTTTAGTTCAATGATAAACTATATTCCTAAGAACTAGTAATGACTAGAGATTGTATTTCATATAAAAGGTCTTGAATTGTAATGTAAAAGAGAGAAGGGGGTTCGATCCAAGAGACTAGAGAGAGAAAATTTGGGGAACTAAAGTTGTATTCTAATTGTAAGCCCAATGGGTAAAACTTGTTGTAGTAATTGATTATTAAATATTTATGTGGGTTATGTTACCCGATTGTTACTCTCTCTATTTTTTACATCCAGACTCTTCTTATTTGAATAGAAATTATGCGCTACAGAATTCCTGTGCATTAAATCCTTAGTGTACTTGCTCTGTTTTGAGGAGTTTATTCAGATATATTGTTTTCATTAACAAAAAACATTTTGTTTTATGAAACTTCTATCTCATGAATTATACATGTATGATCTACTAGTGATGCTTGTATATTTTATGATTGTATCCATTATTATTCTATCTATCCATGTTATTTATTGAACTCATCTGATAAGTAATTCACTTACCTTTGATCCATGAAATACTACAGGAGACTCCATGCACAATGACAATGATCACTGATCTTTAAACTTACCTATGTCAATTTCAAATTTTTTTCCTAGTATTCTTCTTAACCTTGTCTACCTGATTCCAACCTATCCAATCAAATACTTTTCATGATGTGCTAGGCATTCTCTTTTGTAGTCAAGAACAATCTCTAGTGCTAACAAACTCTAAATCGGAGAATAAATGTTAACCGGATTACCTACAACCCTGATCAAAAACCAAATCAAGCAAAGCAAATACATACTTGTTACTGTGGTACGTTTTTTTCCCAACCTGCCAGGTTTCTTGTGAGCATCCATGGCTGACTCCGTGTCGAAGGGCTCCTCCTTCCTTGTGTGGACCGACCCATTGATGTTGTAGGATGCACAAAGGCATGTATGAGTACTAATCAGGGCGACTCGTTATGGTAAGCGCCAACATGGGATGGAAGCATTAATGGGAACAAGTAGAGAATGGAGAAAAATAAGCCAAGTTGGAAGAAAAAGGGAGAAATGAAAACATAAATAGAAGTTAGACTGTTTGAGGGGGTCGATAATGCTTTCCTAAATGATAAAAACAAACCATACAACCAGGCCATAATTGGAAACATTTTCATAGTTAAGTTGTGCAAAATCATGAATGAAAACTACTTAAATACTTAAACACTTGTCATGATTAAAAATATTTCAAACTATAAAGAAAAAAATGATTATAAACAATATCAACTTTACCATGAATTTGTTGAAGGAGACCACTAAGAATATTCTATATTAATTACATGTGGTGCATCAATTAAAAATTTCTCATTATAAAACTAGCACCATGTTTTCAATAGACGGATGCCTATCAATATGTGAAACTTGGATTTACATTGAACATACATTGGTGTTAAATTTGGATTTAACATTGAACATACATTAGTTTTGAAACTAAGACAACTTTGGAGGAATATGATAACACGTTTTCCTTTTTTTCAATTGTTATATACATTTTTATTATTATATTGAAAACATATCTTAGGGATAGGTTTTGCTGAAAACTTGTCAATTGGTTTACAGATTTTAAGAAACAACCATCTTTCAAAATCAACCTTCTATCAACAATTTTCCTTCGAAACTGTTGCCCTGTCAACAGTCTAAAAGCACCTTGTCTATTGTATCCAGTTGGTCTGTCACCCGCTGTCTCACATAATCCTTTTAAGGATTTGACGAACTGCATCAAGGTAAGTTGTTCTTGCTCTGAGCTCTTTTTGGTATTTCTAGATTTTTTACTGGTAAGCCTTGAAGTTGACCAAAAAAAACAGGCATAGCTTTGCTTAAATTTTATCACATATTTCATAGATGGGTATTAGAACGTCTTCTTAGTCAAAATCATGGTGGAAACTGAGCTTTATTGCAGGATTTGGTCGCTTTGGAGCATTACTGGCCTATTCGATAGAAATTTTCTAAGAAGTGTGTGCTTTCCTTTTTCGCTTGAGAAATTGAGACAAGGTAGGGTTCGATATCTGCTTTGATTAGGTGAAGTTGACATGAAATTTGGTGTTTGGTGTTTTTTACTACAGAAATCCATTCGTAAGACAAATATTAAAGATGTTTTATTGGATTCTCCAAGAAATGATCTTTTAGGCCTTTCTAGTCTATCTGATAGATGGTAAGTCAAGATAGTATGAAATGATAGGCTTGTGGTAGCAGTGTGGTGAGTGTTTTCATCTTCAGTGATCTTGAAGAACTTATCTTTTCATGCTTTTAGCATTTTCGAGTTTATGAGATGGCTTGAAACTTTATGATAATATTATATGATGAGGCTTATGATTCAAGGAGAATTCAAACTTAACGATATTAAGGATATTAAGAAGGTTGGGCTTGAAAGTATAAGGAATCTCATAGTATTCAACTTCGTGGTGATATTGGCCAAGGTTTCCAAGGATGGGATCGCTTCCATCAGTCACCGACACTATAGGTGGTGCTCTTCCTGTTTTGTCTTTCCGGAATCAGAATACACCCATCTGTACTTTTCTTTGACTTCTACAATAAATTTATTCCTAAATCATTAAAGATCACTTCATCTTGCCTGGAATCTCGTTTTGCAATACTGATTACTATTTTCCAATACCTCGTATTGGGGGAATCATTGCTTTAGATGATATGTCTGGGGCATTTCTGTTTTCTTCAAATCGTTTTATGATGTAGAATTAATGCTTATAAGTGGTTATGTCCATGCACAAAACGCTTCTCCTACCTCTATCTGTTAGTCCCATTTCATGGAAGAAACTTAAACCCCACTCTTGTATTTTGATATTATAAGCTCTCAGTCAATGATATTGTAAACCTGGTTTCTATTGTAAACTGTTGAAAAAATATTATATGTCAGCAAAGTCCCTCACAATTTTACTGTCACATTTGGTCATAAAATGAGATACTTTTGTGAAATATTTTATAGCCATCGAGACTTGCTCTTCTTGCTCTCAATTTTGGTATTCCTCTCTCCGCTACTGCTAACGGTAGATGGTAGTCAGACTAATCACAATGTTCAATCCTTGCATACATCCTCTATTTTATTGTTTCTACACAGTGTTGCCCTGCAAAGTGTTAAAAACTCACTTGTTTTTAACATAAATTTGTTAAATGCTTGATAAATGAGATTGTGTATTTTCATTTGTTTTAGGGAAAAATCAGGCAACAAACATTTTTGGGTAATTTTCACTTTAATCTATTAACTTGAATTAAAATATAATAATAAGATTTCACTTTAATGTATTAAATTGAATCAAAATATAGAGTTTTTTTATTCATACAAAAAAAGATTTATTCTCATTATTTTATTTAAAAAATATATATTTCTTACTTTGAAAATCTGAATAAGATTTAAAAAAACAAAATCTGAATAAGATTTAAAAAAACAAAATATATTTTTAACTTCTAGATAAATTTATTATAAAAATAAAAATACAAATTATAAGTGGAAACACCTTTACTTATAACTGTGTTTTAAATAATAATAATATTATATTAATTGAGTGAGTTAATATATTGATAAATTCAATGTTTTATATAATTTTTTGAGATAAAACAATTTTTTTTTTATAAATTTCAATCATATAAATTACCTTAAAATAAATAGCATTTTTAAGAAAACTTTTAAATTTTAAAATTAAAATTTCGTTAAATAAAAATAAATTTATCACAAAAATTTTTATTTGGAAAAAAAAAATCTCACTAAAAAAATAAGTTGTGAACGTTGTTTGTTTCTTTTGAAGACAAGGAATCACATACAATGTAAACATCCAAATAAAAAGAGATTGTTTTATGGGATTTAGTGAGCTGCAAGATCATTTTAATTGCAATATATTCATGATTTCAATTAACAATATTAATATAAAAACTTCTCTCAAATTACTTCAGCATTCCCATTAACCATTCCCATTAACCACTTTAAAGAGAAAGCTGATAGCATGTTTTCATTATTATATTATATGCATACAATTATGAACATTCGACTTCGACTTTGGGTATCCATTAATCTTAAAATTAAGATTACTCTCATGTCTCATGGCAACACTGTTCCGTTCCGTTCTGGTTCAACTGTTTGGCGACAACGTGGAACATTGTTCCGTTCCGATGTGATATTGTAAATGAAAGTGGAAGGTGGTGGGTAGAGTTGTAACAAACAGACAGCAACCACAAACCCTAATGTCCAATAATGAAAAGAAAACTGCAGGGAAACAAAACAAAAACTCTCACATCTGTCCCTCGACAGCGCACAAGCTACAACTGTCTCTCCTTCCAGTCCTGCAAAATCGTTGATTTGAGTGGAAACGAAGGTGAATCCGTCCTCTGTTATCGGGAAGTTGGAAGGTGCAGTGCCGACCTCGACCTCTGAAATTAAGGTAAAACCCTAACTGCTCAGTTGTGCGTTTCTGTTGAAAAATTCTCAGCACTTAAATCATATTCAAAGAAACCGTTTACATTGAAAAGTTTTTCTTAAATTGTGTTAATTGAGTTTGGTGTTTCTTTTTCTGTCTTTTTTTTCGGTGCTCTCACAATTATCTTTGTAAATTTTATTAGTTAAATTGTTAGATGGAGGAGATCCCTTATCCCACAAACAAAACAGTCTCATACATTAATTTGGTATTGATCGTGACCTTAAAAATAGATTATTATTATTAATAATAATATATATAATATTAATATACTATTATATAATAATATATAATTTAGTAAACAATATATTATGGGGAGACATAATTATACATGTACCTGACAACATTCAAAAAATTAAACCAGTTTAGATCCATCTTAAACTAAGCTATCAATTATTAATACATGACATAGAATTAAATGATAAAAAATTTACACCTTAAGAAATTTGATCCCTCTTTCTGCTTGATAGATCCAAACTTAAGATGGATCTACCTTAATATAATTGGACTAAAGAATATATATTTGAAAGGAAGTTTGATGTATGTGAAATATATCTTCATCAAAATTAAACTTTTAAATATTAGTATTTGTAATATTCTAGATATAAAATAGTATGCAAACAATACCACAATAATACCAGAATAACACCAGAAAGAGGAGAGCAATGTTCACTTGTCTCTTTGAGAGGGCAACCTCCAGCATAGCAGAGCTCTATTACAATAATATCTAGAACAAAACTTCTCATACCCTCTATTCCTATTTATACTAAATATGTCTATCAAAAGAACAATCTATTTATACTAAATATGTCTATTAAAAGATCTTTCTAGAAGTTGAAATTGAAGCTTATATTAAGTCTTCTTACATTTGATTTATTCTTCCTTATTGCTAGGCCTTATTAATATTGACCTTTATTACATGGAAATATATTATTATACTAGAAGTTAAATCATTTCAATATATATCTAATTGCATTATTTTACAACTTTATACTAAAATTGTACTTTTAAATATTAGTATTTTAATATATATCTAATAAATTATGTTATTTTGCATAAATAATTATTCACAACTTTATAATATGTAATCAAAAATTTACATTAAAAGTATGTAATTATAATGATATAGTGAAACTCTTTGTTTATGATGCATTATTAATATGACAACTTATAATGAAAATTAAATGAAATTTGTATCATCTACATTTCATAGATTGTGTTATTTTGCAGATATCATTATCCACAACTTTACACTATCTGATTGAAGATTTGCACTAGAGGTTTGTGATTATAATGATATAGTGAAATTCTTTGTTTTGCTTAATGATGCATTGTTAATATGATATTTTAGAATGAAATGTGTATCATGTGTATATTTTCTATGATAGTAAAATTTGGGCTTTTTTCCATTTATAATAAAATTGTTATGATGCATTAATTAGGTTTTGCATTGTTAGATGTTTTTTGAAAATTTAAAGTAGTTAGAATAACAAGAAAAGTACAAGTGAAAGTATATAGGCATTTGGAAGAAGTTCATGGATGAAATTATGGAAATGGGGTGTGCAGGAATATGTACACATAGGAATGTGTGCACATTCTTAGAAACACACACTTTTTTAATCATGTAGCCTTGGTGCTCCCTAAACCGCCACGTACACTTGCTAACTTGGTTTTTTTAGGGATGCACACATGATCTTAAGTAGAAGCGTGTATGCACTTTAGAATGCGCACGTGCTTTAGAACACATGCACATTCCTAAGCATGAGTACATACACATTTTAGAACGTGCACACATTCCTAAGCAGGAGCGCACATGCACTTCATAATGCATGTGTGTTAATAATACACAAACGTTCTAAAACGAATGCGTGTTCTTGTTACAACAAATGAAAATCTAGATAACCTACCATATTTTCACTTAAGGTTCATGTTTCCTCCCTTGACCATGTCTAAGGCCTCAAGACCCATACCTAGTGCTAAAAAATGCAAATGGTACCTATATACCTAGCTAGAGGCAAAGGATGCCCTCAATAGGTCATTTTTGGTGGTTCAAGGTGTCATTCTTAGCCCCAAAAGCTTAGAAGCTTCCTTTAGGTTCTAATTACATTTGACAAGTTTTTTTCCTTTTGGAAGAGGTACAAGATCCCAAGTATCGTTTTCCATTAAAGAACGATACTCTTCATTCATTGTTGTATCCCAAACTAGATAACCTGAAGTTTCTACAAATGTCTCTAGATCATGAGTCTCTGAAACTTGAGCCAAAAGAGAAGAGGATCATTGGAACTGAGAACATGTATGACGTTGATCTAAAGGATCACCAACAAGATCACCAGTCACTTCTCGTGTTGAATGGATCCATCTAGGAAGTTGTGGTGCTAGTGTTGGTTCAGTTTCAATGGACTCATCTAGAGGAAGGTGATACATCGGAGGTGGATTTTCATCCTCAATATCATCATCTGAAGAAGAAACCATAATAGGAACAGAAGAAGGCGTAAACGTCGAAGATGGATCGCAGGCCGAAGAAGGTACAATCATTGAATTAGGCTCCTAGGCCAAGAGATTTTCATCAAATTTAACGTCTCTTCTAATAATAATTTCATTACAATGTGGTTGAATAAGTCTATAACCTTTGACATCTTCAGAATAACCAAAAAATATACACTTCTCACTTTTAGGCTGTAATGCTTTCCATTTCTCATCAGGAATGTGAGCCCATGCTATACTGCCAAGTACACGAAAGTGACTTAAATCTGGTTTTATTTTAGTCCATACTTCTTCCGGTGTTATATTTTTAAGAGCCTTTGTGGGAGTGTGATTTACAATGTAATTTTTACAATTGATGGCTTCTGCCCAATAATTTAGACTTAATCCCTTATACTGGATCATACAATTAGCCATTTATTTTAATGTGCGGTTCTTTCTCTCAGCAACACCATTTTGTTGTGGTGTATATGGAACAATGTGTTGCATTTGGATTCCCTGTGTAGTGAAGTAACTTGTAAAATTATTGTTCACATATTCCCCTCCATTATATGTTCTTAACCTTTGAATTTGATGTCCAAATTGCTTTTCTACAAGGGCCTTGTAAGCTAGAAACTTGTCAAAAACTTTGCTCTTAAGTTTTAAGAAGTAAATCCAAGTACGTCAGGAAAATTCATCAATGAAAGTTAAGAAATACTTGCACCTAGAAAAAGAAGGAGAAGAAGGTGGACCACACAAGTCACTGTGAACAAGTTTCAAAGGGCCCGAGGCATGCCAAGAGACGCATTTGTCAAAACTATCCTGATGATGTTTGTTGAGAACACAACCGGCACAAACACCATCTCTGCATGAAACAAGAGGAAGACCAGTCACCATATGTTGATTACATAGTTGTTGCAATGAGTGATAGTTTAGATGACCAAGCCACTCCTACCAAAGTTTGCTCAAGTCATCACTATGAGAAACAAAAACTGATGGAAAATATGATGACCCAAAGTTGTCAAACTTGTACAACCTGGTAATATCATCAACAATTCTAGTTGCAAGAACATGCTTGGGATCTTTTAGATCATTGATTACAACTTGGTGAGGTGAAAACTCTATAGTTTTACCTTCACCTGAATGAGTGATTTGATGTACTGATAGAAGGTTACAAGAAAGATTTGGAACACATAAAATACATCATTGACATTACCATTATCTACTTGAACTGTTCCACATCCTACAACACTAAGATATCTATCATCACCAACAAATATTTTCTTGGTGTTACATTCATTTAGAGCAGAAAATATGGCTTTATCCTTAGCCATATGATAATATGCTCTAGAATCAATAAGCCACTCATTAGCAGAAGAAGTAGAAGTTGCATTGAATGAGAAACCAAAATCAAAAAGTGCATGTCCATGAGAAGAAGAAGTAGTAGAATCAATACTAATGTTGTGCTTCTTCATCACTGCTTCTAACGTTGCCATATTCTTGAAACATTTGGACTCATCATGACCATATTTATCACAAAAATTGCAATGTTTGTCAGCCTTCTTATTTTTAGATTTTTCTCCTTTGTCACCATTAGGAGCTGAAGCTATCTTAGTGGGTTTGGGACCCTTGTTTTGCTCGTTGTTGTGGTGAGGATGTTGCTTCTTGGTATTCTTGGGTTTACTTTTGTGTTAGGCGACTAAGGCTTTGTTGGAGGTACCTACAGTGTTGATCACTCCAAGTTATACAAGCTTATCTTTCTCTCTAATCAAAGCATCACAAAGGGACTCAAGAGTGGGTTTTTGATAAGCTTTCCCTAGAGCCTCTCTCAAGGCATAAAAGGTAGATACAAACATAGAATATGCACTACCTAGTTGTTATAGTCCAAAAATGCCTTATATGTGCATACAATACATTGGCCCTTCCAATTGCATACTTTGCCAAAATACTACTGAGGCTTCATTTTAAAACACTGTTTTTTGGATAGTGTACACATCCTGCTACACTAATAGCCCACGTACACACACATGTTGCATGCTAGTTAGCTCGCATACACATGCGTGTTGCATGCTAGTTAGCCCGCGTTTACCTCCAAAAGTTGCAAAAAATATAAAATTGCACGGAATTCGGTGGAGTTTACAGGATATGGAGGGTTTCCTAACCATTTTACCCCTTGTATCCCATCCCCAAACAAAATAATCATGTTTTTCTCATATAAAAAGAGGTCTTGGGGAGTCATTTATGAACATGAGAAAGAGAATAAGAAATTTTTTCCAAAATACCTTCCCTTTCTTAGCCCAAGATTTGCATCCCATTTTAAGTTTTAGCATGAACCTTCCCATCCAACCTTTCTCCTTATGCAACCCTTCCTCCTTCCCTTGGTGATATGTTGGTTTCGAGAAGCTAATGTGGGATTGAAGCACTTGGAGCCACAACAGAGGAGCCCGAACTTGGTTCAGGGAGTGGTTTGCAACAAAGGCTGTAATCCTTTTTATCTTGAAATTGAATAAAAGAGTTCATCCTTGTCCGAAAACCCTATATTTACATGATTTTGTTAATTTGAGCATTTATATCTATGTCTAGAATTTTAATGTGATCACTAGAGATTGCATATGTTCTTGCATTGTATTCCTAACCTTTTGTAGGTCATATTTGGGAGGAGATATGTGATTTAGGAGGCAGAAATAAGCAAAAGAGGTATACACCGAACATAAGAACTAAAGGTGCACTCATTAAATCTCTTTCCTTTCTCTCTCATCACTTTGTTTAGATAGTTTTGGGGTAGATTAAGGGTATATCAGTCTTTCAATGGATTTATCGCTCTACCTTTAGCTTAGACCCACTATAGGGGGATTTTCCCTGTAGCAGAATTGGCCACTCCACTAGGGAGTCTCTCTAGGGTCTTAGTGGGAGATTTTGGTTTGACTTGATTTTTTCAGTTTCTTTCTGAGTTTTCCAATTTACTGAGTCAGTTAGGGTCTATGGTCACCTTCCATATGCATACCAACCTTCCCTGCCCAGTTGGTTGTCCAAACCTTTTTATTTTTTTTAGAAGTTTGCAGAGGTGTACACACGTCGTGCTCTGTATAGCCCACATACATACGCGGTCTGCATGGTATACATCGCGCGTACATACACAAGATGCTTTTGCACATCACAAGTCTCTCTATTTTGGAAGGTTTAAAAAAAAAAGACTTTCTTTCCTGCTAAGAAGCTTTGTGCTTCTCAAACCTTCTTGAACTCTTCAGGGTCTTTGTTAATTGTGTTTGGTTGGGTTAAAGATTCAGCTTATATTGCACTTTATAAACGACCCTTGTTGTTTCTTTATTTTCTTGTGTTTGCTTTGAAGGTTTAGGGTGAACTTATAAGTGTTAGATCCTCTTGTGGATTCTAGTGAATCCCTGCATTCAAGCAGTGGCTTGGGGTCTGTATTAGTCTTGGTTTTATTTTTTCTCTTTACCTTGTTTGTGCTTTGAAAAACAAAAAATATCATTTACTTGTGATTTATTTTCTAAGCATTCAAAAAATTAAAAATTGTTGCATTTAGTTATGCATTTTTGTTTGGTAGTTGTAGCATAGGTTGTTTATTACAAAAGAAAAGAGTTATTTTTCCAAAGTTCCTTCTTTTCTTTTTCCTTGAAAGTTTAGTCATTTGCATTTACTTTGTAAAACAAAAAACGCATTCTAGGAAACTTTTTTCATTTTAGGATCTTGGACTACTACTTCGAAAAGTTTGCATTTGCAAAGATTTAAAAGCCATTCTTCAATAGTAGAACCTAATTTGCTTTTGCATAAATGATCTAAAGTTTTTATTTCTTCTCTTTTGTCTCTTGTAAACACCATAAGTTGCACTTTTGTACCATTTTGAGTAAATCAAGCCACTTAAAATCAACTATTAACACTTAAAATCAACTAGACTTTTGTTTGTAGGGTTCACCAAGTAGTCTAGGAATTAGGGCTTTGAAATAGGTGTGGAGAGAAAACTCTTCAAGGATTCTTAAAAAAACATAAGAGTCTGTGATAAGGAGTGTCAGAGTCTAGTTTCGTAAGAGTCAGGCAGTACCCCCCTCTAACACAGGGGCTAAAAATAAGATCGTGTAAGGAAAGGTAGAGGAGATAATTGTTGATACTAAGAGGGGGGTGAATCAGTATCAAGTACAATTTCAAAACTTTTTCAACTTATACTTCAACCATATTATATATTCAATTATATCCAATGAGCAATGAACAATAGTAGAAGAGTTACACCAATACACCACAATACACCATGCACAATATATGAGAAATAATCAATAATTACTGTTCAAGGGAAGTATTGACTTCCAAGGGAAGCTACAACTTCCAAATATAAAGGGAGGGATAAACCTCCAAATGGAAGATACAATCCTCTAATATCAAGAGAGGGTTGACCTCTCCATCCTTTCCCCTTCCTTCCATGCAAAAAGGAGTTATAGAGAAAATGGTACACCTTATTCAATTCTGGTTTATTCAGGAGAGTGAACTTGTACATAATTCCCCGCGCTCAATATTTAACATCAGATTATGAAATTTGTACACCATAAACTAAATCCCGTACTCTTTCCAATGAAATTGGTCTCACTTCATTTGGATTCTCTATGAATAAGTTATGATTGTTTTACCTGGAACACCTATTTATGACTAGCTTTAGGACTAGTCAAAAACCCTATCTTCCACAGAGTGTATCTTCAAAATTATAGCGAATGAAGAAATGAAATTTTTACCACAAGTACCTGGATATGTCTTCTCAATATCCGCTGAATTTCACCATCTGAATCGTTCAAGAAACAAATTTATAGTGAAAATGGTAAGATGACCTATAAATAACATAGCTTAGAACACATCACCAAGAGACTTCATCCTCCCTTGAAATTCAGCCTTTTTTACTTCAGATTTCCTGTGAAATTCAACTTATATCTCCTTGTTCATTAAAAAACTTGTGTATGTAAAATGGATGTATAATGATATGTATTTATACCCTTTATGTCACTTCCTTTTAACATTAGGGCCGACATGTAGTTTCTGCTTCAATTTACATTGTCATCTTCAAAAATTCATTTATCCTCAATCATGAGGATCCACGTGACGTGCCACACACCACGGGAAGAAGAATGAATTATATAATCCATATATGGGTGTTGTATCTACATGTGTAATTTCCTTCATGGCCATCTACTTCGATCAACTGTGGGGTCCAAAAGCCAATGGCTAGGGTTGACATCAATGACAACAACCAATGTTCCAACAATCTCCCCCTTTGTCATTGATGGAAACACTCATGCTCCCCCTGTCCTCATGCTCTTGGTTTCTCTTCCCCTTCGAAATCAATGAAAAAGGGTAGGGCTGCTACCCCCGAGTTTAATGGAAAAAGGTAACTCTCTTCTTTGGGGTTGCTCCCCCTGAACATATAGCACTTAATAACACTTCATTTTTATGGTCTCTTTCTTCGTTGGAGATTTTTCATGGATCTAGGACGTATATGTTACTTGGTCTTCTTGTTGCAGTTGAAACCAATCTTCCTGAACCTTCTTCTTTGATTTTTCATCTTTGTGAGTCAAACATGAGAGTATATCCTTGATCACACATTTTACTAACACTGAGTAGATTATTCTTCAAGTTTTCAACCAATAAGACATTCTTTTTTTTTTATAGTTTTTCTTCCAAGCTGCACTACACCTTTTCTAAGTATTTTGGCAGATGAGTCATCTCCAAATGCAACATTGCCACCCTTTATCTTCAAGATGATGAATTTGTCTTGATCCTCGGTCATGTGTGAAGAACATCCACTATCTATGTACCATTCGTCTTCTTCTTTACATTCTTCAGCGGTCAATGTTATTTGAAATTTTCATTGTTTGGAATCTCTTTCCTTCTCCATATTGTGGTTGGCATAGGGACATTTGGCATATGAGCATATTCATTCATATATTTGTAATCTCGTGCTTTGTGACCAAGATAATTACATTTGTAGCATACAATATTTTTTTTCCATCAATGGGGAAAATGAATTATAACTTATGTTGACAAATCCATGATTTTTTCCATATCTTCTATTTACACCATTCATATTTCTTACATAGTTGTTCCTTTCATTGATTTTGCAATTAATTTCCCGATGTCCAAAATTTTTGCAAGTATAACAATGACCAAGAAATAAATTTTGATACCTGGGAGTAAGTGACCTTCTTTGTGATGTAGTCCATCTGGGTTCATGATCTACTCTTCTGTAGTTTCCTTCATACTTATTGAAGCTTCTTTGATTCCTGAAGATAGGAGGTCTTCTTGGATATTCATCTCTTTTGTAATCATTCCTTCTTTCTGGTATCCTGGTCCACTTTTCATCAACTGTCTGTGTATAGATTTCTTCAACCTTCTTGTTGGTATTTTCATATTCTTTGTATGAAGTTTCACCCATGCATCCAAGATGTGTTAAGTCTTTTGACACTTGAGAGTTTCTTAAGATCTTCCTCAATGAGACAACTTCTTGTTCAAGTTTCTCACAATCTTCTTCTTTCTTCATCATTTGGACATTCCTTACTTCTCCTATTCTTCTTGCTTCTTCGAGTAGAGTTCTCAAGGAAATGGTTTCTTCTCTTAGTTTCTCAAAGTATTCTAATTGTTTCTTCAATATTTCAATTGTATTTTCACAACTACCCTATTCAGTTCTTAGTTTTCTATGCGTGTTTTTGAGCTTGCTATTTTCAATCTCAACATGATTCAATTTTTTAAGATTCTCATCTTCTTGTTGAATCATTTCTGCTTCATGATTTTCTTCTTCTTCATTGGACTTTTCTTCTTCAGTATCATCTCTTTCAATCCTTGGATAAGGACATTCAAATTCAACATGTCCTACTCCTTCACAATTAAAGAAAAATAACTCACCTCTATTTGCTTCTTTGAAATCTGAGATGTTGTAATTTTCTCCAACTTCTTCATTTTCTTCTTCTTCTTCTTCCCTTGCATAAAGGTCTTGTAGCTTGTCCCAAATCTCTTTTGTTTATGCACAGGTTCCCACCTTGGATTTCACTTAATCTGTTAATCCATCAAGGATGCTATCTATTGTCAATTTGTTGTTCCTTCTTGCTTCCTTCTGAGCTGTAGTGTTTGGTTTCTTCAAAGCATTGTATCTTGAAGCAACTGAGAACCAAACATCTCCCCTAAGAGATTTCAAGTAAGTTTCCATTCTATTACTCCAATATTCAAAATTGCTTCCATGAAATGGTGGAATCCCATTTGGAATGTTTTCTTCCATTTCTTCTTAGGATATTCCTTCCAGTGGTTAAACTATACTGAAGGTAACCTGACTCTAATACCAATTGTTGATACTGAGAGGGGGGTGAATCAGTATCAAGTATAATTTCAAAACTTTTTCAACTTATACTTAAACCAGATTATATATTTAATTATATCCAATGAGCAATGAACAATAGTATAAGAGTTATACCAATACACCATGCACAATATATGAGAAATAATCAATAATTGTTGTTCAAGGGAAGTAATGACTTCCAAGGGAAGCTACAACTTCCAAATATAAAGGGAGGGATAAACCTCCAAAAGGAAGATGCAATCCTCCAATATCAATAGAGGGTTGACCTCTCCATCTTTGCCCCTTCCTTCCACCCAAAAAGGAGTTATAGAGAAAATGGTAGACCTTATTCAATTCTGGTTTATTCAGGAGAGAAAACTTGTACAGAATGCCCCGCGCTCAATATTTAACATCAGACTCTGAAATTCGTAAAAAAGAAACTAAAGCACGTACTCTTTCCAATGTAATTGGTCTCACTTCATTTGGATTCTCTATGAATAAGTTCTCACTATTTTACTCGGAACACATGTTTATGATTAGCTTCAGGACTAGTCAAAAACCCTATAAACCACATAGAGTATCTCCAAAATTATAGTGAATAAAGAGATGAAATGTTTACCATAGGTACCTGGATATGTCTTCTCAATAACCTCCGAATTTCACCATCTTAATCATTATAGAAACAAATTTATAGAGAAAATGGTAAGATGCCCTATAAATAACATACCTTAGAACACATCACCAAGAGACTTCATCCTCCCTTGAAATTTGACCTTCTTTACTTCAGATTTCCTCTGAAATTCAACTTGTATCTCCTTGTTCATTAAAACAATTGTGTATGTAAAATGAATGTATAATAATATGTATTTATACCCTTTATTTTACTTCCTTTTAACATTAGGGATGACATGTAGTTTCTGCTTCAATTTACATTGTGATCTTCAAAAATTCATTTCTCCTCAATCATGAGGATCCACGTGACGTACCACATACCACCAGAAGTGACATGACTTATACTATCCATCCATGGGTGTTGTATCTGCATGTGTAATTTCCTTCATGTCTATCTACTTCGATCAACTATGGGGTCCAAAATCCAATTTCTAAGGTTGTCATCAATGACAACAACCAATCTTCGAACAATAACCCCTCTAAAGTCGAACCGAGCATAGTGTGGATCGTATATTGAGGGTCGTTCTTGGGATTTACTCTGATCGCATTTGACTACGGAGCCTCATGGGCTCAAATCCATTCTATATCCACAGTTTTATTCCAGACCATTTTCCTTTGGTACCCTTGAAGGGATTCAGAATTTGTTATCCTGCTCATTACGATCATCCTAATTTTCGACTGTACTCGCCTGGTGATTCACTATGAGATGGAAACCTAGTTTCTTATTTTTAGGTACTTACACGGGTGAGTGCGAGGGTATACCATGGTACCTAGGGAAAACTTTGGATTGCACTTTGAAGAGTATACCCATATGGTTTTTCCAAGTTTGACTTACACTTGCACTGGTAAGTTACTTTAGTGTCGATTGACATAGTTGTTCTTCCTGCCAATCAGTTATTTGCTTGATTTTTCGTTAGGAACCTTTTAGTGTGTGCTATGTGTTTCACACTAGCTCAACCTTAGAGTGTTGGTTGATCATTTCACAAGGTGGAAGATAAATAGCTCAACCATTCACATATTATTTAGAGCCTCCCACCGATTACTTTCGATCCACCTCCGCCACCATCGAGGCACAGGATAGATCAAGAGGGTTCATTCGAAGTAATCGGGCCACAATAAACTATACCCGAGCTAGCTCCTAGATAAGACTTTCCTACACTGGAGGAGTCCACCGTTTCTGACCTTGAAGCTAAAGGCTTTAGGCCCAAAAACCCTCTGATCATTGACTTATCAACGTCGCTTCTTATTCAGATAATCCCTCCTGAGGTGACTTCACCTGAACGTCAGTTTGTTAGATGAGAAACGATGGAAGAAACTAGTGTTACCTCTTCTGGGAATCCTCATTCTCCCATTTCGACTGCAATGGGAGGAGGTGCCATGCCTCCTCCCCCACCTCCGCCTATCAGGACTATGATTGTCTAGACACCCACTACTTCAGGCAGTGGCACAATATCTTCAATGACTCTTACCATTGTTCCATCTATCCAGAACATGTATGGTGCTCCCATTTCATATGGGATGTCAAGTTTCGACTCCAGTTCGATCCTAACCTACTCTACTCTACACACTATTGGTTTAGGGGTAGGTAGATATAATTCTCCCTTGTAAGGATATGTCGCGGGCACCATTTCCCTTTTCAATGCTATCCCTTATGGTGGGGTTCATATCCCTCCTTCATCCCCTTCACTTGAAGGTGCTTTCCATCAGTCGATTGGGCTTAACAACAACTCTATTTTTTTCAGTGGGGGGAGTCATGGACCTCACTACTACATGAATCTGGTAGGGTCTATTCCTTTTTGTTTGTTCGATGCGTTTGGAAATAACTGTTTCTCATCGTCTGATTTCTTGGTAGGGGGAAACCCTATTTTTTATCAACCAAACCCTATACAAGGTTTCATTCCTTCGTAGTGATTGATGACAAGGTTTTGGAAATCCTTGGTAGGGTTCTTTTCCTTCACAAGCGATGTCGATCTAAGGAAACCCCTCCCACACTCATTGGAACCCTGAGTAAGGTTTAGTACCTATGCCAGGAGGGTCGGATGGGGGCATCTCCAACCAAGGTCCTTGGAATACTATGCAGGGAGAAATCCCTACACAAGGCATGTCATCCAACTATGGGAATCAGCAGGCGATGTAGAAAAAAATGCAAAATCCTTTAAATTGATATGGACACCATGGTTTCTATCAAATCCCTACCCAGTAACCAAACCTTTTGCTGGAAACTTGGTACCAACCAAAATCCATGGCCCTCTTTTCATTTGAATCCACCATAACCTAGACTACCTTTCCTGTAAACTCTGCATTTTCAAGACTTGTCGAGACTATTGAATGACCCAATATGTCATGATCCACGTTGGCCTCCCATGCTGACTAAGTTTCCCTTAAACATCCCTAAGTTTGAAGGAAATCCTGGTGAAGATCTAGGTCATCATGTTACGAAATTTCATTTATGGTGCTCATTCAACTCGATAAAGGATGATTTCGTTCAGTTGTGTTTGTTTCAATGCACTCTTATAGGGGGTGCCACAAAATGTTATATCGAGCTCGATAGCTCGAAGTACACTTACTTTAATGACCTGGATATGGTCTTCTTAAACCATTTCGAGTTACTGTTAATATACGATGTCGACACCTATTTGCTAGCCAACTTCGAGTAAATAAAAGTCGTCCATATCTCAGATCACATCTGAGAATGGCGACGATGAAAGTGCTTGATCAAAGTTAAGGTCCCTCTCGCATTTTTGCTCGAGTGGTTCCTAAATTCCTTGGTTCCTTGAGCCCAACAACTATAGTTGATTTACTCTCAATCTAGTATGTTGTACGAGATCCTGCCCGACACACCACAATCAACTTTTGACAAGACCAAAAAAA
Organism: Picea sitchensis; assembly: GCA_010110895.2. NCBI lineage: Eukaryota > Viridiplantae > Streptophyta > Pinopsida > Pinales > Pinaceae > Picea > Picea sitchensis. The sequence continues at coordinate 85,795 of SNQJ01S0014878.1, forward strand.
AGTTTGGGCCTCAAGCCGATGGAATAGTAGGCTCAGCACAGAGTTATCCCATAGATTAGTTGACTAATCAGTTACAACAGTTATTGGTTCAAAAGACTATGGACAACCAAAATCCTAGTTCATTTTCCCCCGTAACCCAAATGTAGGATGTACACAATGTGCAATCGAAAAATCCCAAGGGTAACCAACAAAACGAGGGCAAGAGGAAATATAAAAACAAGAAGGGTAAGGGGGATAAGAAGGCTACAAATAATAACAACGAGGGAAAAAATGAAAAGAGGAAGGTGAATTTTTCGTGTAAGCTTTGCACAAATGACCACTTGACTCACTAGTTCCCTCAGCTTGAGGAAGCCAAAAATCTATTGGCACAATAGAAGCCTACCATGTTAACCGACCCTTTTCCACAAGGGAAAAATGTATCTCAAGCTTCCTCATCCACGAACGCACCTAGGGGAAATCAGGGAGCCCCGATGCCTAATGCTAACAATGGAGCCACAAACATTTATATGATGAAGCCCAAATCTCATCTACAGACTAGGGCTCATAATTATGGAATGCCAAAATATTTTGAGGAGGTAAAAGAAGCCTACAACCCACTGCCTCCTCTTCAAATTGAGAATATTGTGGGAGAAAATGTGACTCATATCCATAAGGGTGCGTTCAAAAAGGATTCTCATAACCCGAACGCAAGGGTTGCTCAGAATTACTCCATCGTGGAGGATCTAGCACAAAATCCCTATGCAATGTCCGCTATGGAAGTCCTCCATAGCTTCCCCTCACAGAGGAAATCATTGTTTTCTTCCTTGGGAGTGACCGAGACTACTAACTTGGGAATTATTATTTTTTACCCTACAAATTATAAACCTCATCTTCCTCACCATGTCACTTTTCAGATAGTAGTGGTGTATGCCACAAAATTGTTGACAAAGAAAATTTTTCATATGGTGGTTGATGAGGGTTCCTCGACTTGCATGATGTTGTTGGCATGCTGGAAGGCCATCACCCAACCTAATTTTTCTTCATCTCCCACATTTCTACCCACATTTGACAGTCGATCTTTTAAACCACATGGAATAATTCCCTCCATCCCCATGCAGTTGGAGGGAAAAATTGTGTGCGTCGAAGTATAAGTAGTACATGCACCTCTCGACTACAATCTTTTGTTAGGGCGGAGTTGGACCTATGTTATTACAACAGTTGTACCCACCATTTTTTTGGTTTTATGTTTTCCTCACAAAGGTCAAATCATAATTGTTGATCGCTTATCCTTCTCCCATCCTGACCCTTCATCGGGGGCATCCATGGTGTCGATGATTGACAACCCAAAACCAAATACCGTCAACTTAGGTGTCGGATTGTTTCCATATTTAATGGGGACTTTTGATTATCCACCGCCTGTTAGTGATGTCAATTTTGTTTCGGCTATCCTCGACCAGTCAAAGGCTGTGATTTTTCAAGTCGCATCTTTTAGAATGAGTTACTTTAATGACTTATGGATTTTACCTTCCCCATCGACTTTGATGGAAGGGTTAGGGATCCTTAGAATGGATATTACCTTATCCATTGTTGAGGTTGCATACAGTATTTTCCAACAAGCCTCGTCCAACCCTGATCTGACTCCCCCACATGAGCTAGATCTCATTCTTGAGCCTATTTGGGCTCAAGACTCTCTCGCCACTTATGATTTTTTGGACTTAGTCTTTCCCTCTGAAGAGGATATTTTGGAGGCAATGACTAGGCCAGACAGACCTTGGGACGATCTTCACGACATATATTATTTTTTTACTTGAGCTGAAGAGAATAGAGGCAGGAGAGTTCATTACGATCATGAATGGAGATGCCCCTTGTCCTATTAACCCTCTAGAAATGCACGGAATATACGTCAAGGGAAACATGGAACGTATAGCTGAAACAAATTCTATAAACATCTCTAGAACCCCTAGTGTCATGGAAAACATCTTCATCAGAACATATTGTTCCCCTGAAGAGATTTATATTTACACTAAATTATTTACAGAGTTTTGCGACGTTTTTTCCTAGTATTATGAGGAGATTTCGGGCATTGACCCATGTATCATTGAACATGAGATCACAACTTACCCTGATGTTAAGCCTCTTCGATAGAATCTTCTCCCAGTCAATCCTCGCAAGGTAGCAATGATCAAGGCTAAGGTAGAGAAACTCATAAAAAATGGTTTCATCTATCCTGTGCAATTGACGTAATGGGTGTCAAGCCCTGTTCCTGTCAACAAAAAATAAGGTATGATCTGCGTGTGTATGGACTTTCGTGATCTAAGCAAAGCTTTCCCGAAATATAATTCTCCAACCCCATTCATTGACCATAGTGTCGATGAATGTGCGGGTTGTGAGGTATTTTCTTTTATGGACGGTTTTTCTGGGTACAACTAGATTCAAATCAAGTCTGAGGACCAACATAAAATGACATTTATTTTCCCTTGGGTTACATTCGCATACAAGAAAAGGCCTTTTGGACTTAAGAATGTTGGAGCCACTTTTCAGCATGCCATGTCGTTTTCCTTCCACGACCTCAAACACATAATCGAGGCATATCTTGATGATTTGACATCACATTCTCGTAAGAGATCTAATCATCCCACCCATTTATGACTTATCTTTGATAGGTTTTGCTACTATAAGATTCCCCTGAATCCAAATAAGTGTAGTTTTTGCATGACATTTGGATGCTTATTAGGTTTTATTGTGTCATCTAAAGGGATCATGGTCAATCCTCTGAAGGTTTAGGTAATAGTTTAATTTCCTCTGCCGTGCAAAATATCCCAACTTCAAAGTCTTCAGGGGAAATACAACTTTCTTCGTCATTTTTTTACCAACTATGCCGAGATTACTAAAGGGTTTATGCGTCTCTTGAAAAAAGGGGTCCCATTCTATTGGCATGAAGCGACTCAACGCTCTTTCGAAGCGTTGAAATGTGCTTTGACGCCTTCCCCTATGCTTAGTCCTTTTGATTATGGCAAGGATTTATTGTTGTATTTGGCTATCACAGAGTCTACTATTGGCATGGTTTTGGTCCAAGAGGATGACACACTCGAAGAGAATGTTATCTACTATATTAGACGAGGCTTGGTAGGACCAGAACTCAACTACACACATGTTGAGAAACTTGCTTTGGCAGTTGTTCATGTTTTCCAACAGTTTCGTCATTACATCTTACTTCAAAAGACCATTGTCATAGTTGTCATGAACCCTTTTCAATATGGGTTAACACGATGGGTTATCAACGTAAAATCAATTGATGGATAGTCATCTTGCAAGAATTTTACTTGGATTTTGTTTCAACGAAGTCTAAAAAGTCTTTGGTATTTTCTTAACTAATCTCATAACTTCCGGTCGAGAATGGTAATAATTTTCCCGAAGAGTCATTGATCAATGAAAATCTTTTCCTTATTGCATATTCAGACCCTTGGTACATGGAGATATGCTTGTGTATCTTCAAACTTCGAAGTTCCCATCTTTTTCTTCTCGTGATGAGCATCGACGAATACGCCATCAAGCGCAGAACTATCTTATCCTCAATAATAATTTATATCATCGAGGATTGGATTGCATTATCCATCGATGTATCACTCACGAAGAGGCAAAACGTGTGTTAAATTATTGTCATACAAAAGCATGTGGCAGTCACCTATCTGGGTTGGAAAAAACCCAAAAGATTCTTTGTGTTGGATACTTTTGGCCCTCGTTGATCAAATATTTTGTAGAGGCGGTCAAGAAGTGTCACCTGTGCTAGATCTTCTCTCGGAAGATGTGGCCACACCCATCTCCCATGTTCCCAGTTATTGTTGTTGGTCCCTTCACCAAGTGGGGGGTTGATTTCACTACATTCCACCCAGTTTCAACTAGGGGGCATCGCCATGTCATCGTAGTGGTAGACTACATTACTAAGTGGGCTGAGGCTATGCCGAAATTCAACAATGATGGGGAAATAGACGCACTTTTCATTTCTGACTAGATTGTAGCTAGGTTTGGTATTCCGAAGGCTATTGTCACAAATCATGGCAGTCACTTCCAGAACAAGATGATGTCTAAGTTAAAATCAAAACTAGGGTTTAAGTAGGAACATTCATCACCTTACTACCCGCAGGTGAATGGTCAAGTGGAGGCCATTAATAAATCTCTCAAGATTATTCTTCAGTGGATGATCAATTCATCCAAGTAAAATTGGTATTTGATGTTGTACTCGACACTTTGGGATTATAGAACCTTAGTCAAGACTGCTACTAGTTTTTCTCCTTTCCAACTTGTTTACAGGCTGGAGGAAATCTTGCCCATAGAATGCCAAATCCATTCTCTTAAGTTGGTAGTGGAAATATTTCCCGACACTACACCACTTGAATAGTGTCTTTTATATCTCGAGCAACTCAATGAGCAGCATCGAGATGCAACCTTGGCCAACGAGGCCCACAAACAACGTCTCAAGTGTCAATATGATCATTCCGTCCACCCTCATATTTTCTCCAAAGGCGATATTGTCCTCATCTATGACCAAGATAAATATCCCTTGGGGGCATGCAAGTTCAAATCCATGTGGTTCAGACCATTCATTGTTAAGAAATTTTTAAAGGGTCGCCTATCAACTGGTTTATTTCAATGGTAACGCTTTATCAGAGCCTATAAATGGGCTCTATCTTAAGAAGTATTATGCTTAGATCGGTTGCATGAGCGTAACTTCTTGTATGTAATGTATAGCTTTATTTATACAGTCTTGTTTTGTTGTTTTATGGACATGTAGTTTATTGTGTTTCTTTTCACTGTGGCAGATGTCAAGTGAATCTGAGGTCTATGTTGGGTTCACAAACAATGTTATCTGACACACTCAGAGGATTTCTTCCGCAACTTGGGTGATCTTTACACCTTTTGGTCAGTTGACGTCTTCTTGAGGTATTTTAATGGGTGAAGAAACCAATAGTGTTGTCGACGCCTTCTTGAGGTATTTTAATGGGTGAAGAAACCAATAGTGTTGTCGAGGATAGTGTCGTAACAGAATTACTATGTGATGCCTTGCTGCCATTGGTATTTCAATTCGTTTATCTAGATTCTCAACTAGTCGTCTCTCAGTTAAATGGAGTATTGTGTCTACAATCCCAACCTTCACCGACGATTCCTTAGGGTACGTCTCTTAGAACGCTATTTTGATATATTACTTATATTCATGTTCCCAAGAGATCTAATCAACTAACTGATACATTGGCTAATCAAGTATTAGATTCGCATATTTCTCACACATAAAAGTAAAATCACACACATACACACACATGTAAATACATTGTACAAAAATTTTATCCATAAGACAAAAATATGTATATATATAATAATGTGTCCAAAAAATAATGATATAAGTACAAAAGTGGTCCATAAAGCCTCAAATAGAGTTGGTATACATCGTTGGGCCCAAGCCCTCACTACATATTAGAGTGCAAAAGGTGACCTCAACACATATGTGGTCCAATACTAACTATGGCCTAGGCATGTTGTCCCTAGTATAATGAACTACACCATTTGCAAGATTCTAGAACATCTAAACCCAAGTCCTGGGTACCCCTATAACATATGATTGCATGGTCGGGGGAAGGTCCTCTATCTTTTCCATCTACACTACATGAGTGAGATTTGTCAAGTTCCTCTCTACTATCGCAATACTCTCTCAGGATTTTTGGTTGGTATTCCTCCTGCAATTATTGGTCCTCCTATTTCTACTAGTCCAACATCTGCTCAAGGACGATGTCTGGTCCTGGCGAAGTCAGTTGGTCTCATTGGTCCCACATCTGCATATGACAGATCATTGAGTTAGTACTTTGACATTACCATAAAAAGGATAACATTTAAAAAAATATTAAAAAATAAAAATAAAATAACTTTAAAATGTGCTTACCTATCTCTTCGTTCTCCTTGCCAAGGGGCATATGCATATCAAGATCCCTCAGGAAACTAATCCATGCATATGGGTAGTCCTCGATCATAGGAATCTGATGAGCCCACCAGTCAAAACATTTATCATCAAATGCCTCATGTACTCTCCACGCACCCTGTTGAGGTAACAAAGTTTCCCACCTGCATAATGTCGAAAAGGAGAAAATATGGCCTCATATTGTCTCCCTCGGGCTAAGGCTTGACACTCTCTCGAAAAATAAAGCATACAACACGGTCCAACCAAAAGTTTGTGTTCGTTCTTCTTCGACTATCGGTCAGTTGTTTTTTCATGTATGTGAGCATGGTAGTGCTCCAGTAAAAAATAGTGGTGTCTAGACACTAAGTTGCACAATGCATCTATGCACGGGAATCCTAATGAAGTGTTGTGAATCCCTTGATCTTCCCAATCATGTAGAGTACTATCCAAAGATTGAGGCTTTTGATCTTATAAATTGGTACCTGAGACACTACTTTCTCAGTGTCAGCCTCGCAATACATCCCACTGTAATACTCTATGTTGTGTGGTCCTAGAGGAAAGGTCCTCAAGTCGACTGGTTCCCCCTCCTGGAGAGGCCGGTGTTATTGGATATATCGATAAATGTGGGCATAAATTGATCTCCCTAGATCCACCTAGATCTATAACAAAAAAAGACAGGACATGGTGATTTTCGTAAGTTCTAGTCATTGAATCTACTATCAAAGAAAGGATGAGTGGCATACCTTTGAATATCGCTTCCTTATTACTTTGTTGTCCCTTATTCACTCCGATTCTCTTGTTCTATTGATCCTATAATGAAACACAAAGCAACTAAASTGAAGGCAATAATAGTATATTCAATGAAGACTTATACATGTGATCAAGGAATCATGTAATAAAATGAGAATGATTTTATGGGAAAGAAACATGCCACTGTATTATATTAAGATAAAGTGGAAGATACAACCAAACAACCTTGATGTCTCTAAGTTCCCTTTCGGTGGCCCTTTTCTCCAACACACACTTTCTCCAAGCTCGCATGAAGATGATCCACGATAACTTGATGGACTCAGATGAATCTCTCAAGAATTTGAAGTAGAGTTCCTCACATAATTCACAACCTATTCAACCTTAATCATTCCTTACTTTCTCTTGCTTGCTTGATTCTTAACCTTTTCCATGAGAAATCCATCATTATATAAGAGAAAGAGAGATGGTTAAAGAGATCAGGATGATCCCACCAAATCAGAAAGGCGAGTAGGATCCCAACCATATGGAAGCCACCTCAGGTTCTAGAAGATTCCTTCTAGAACTTTTGTGAACATTTCCTTTTTCCTAGTCTTAAAACATCGYCGCACCCTGCCTATATAGTAGTATGAGGAAACTCTGCAAGCAAGGTTTAGAGAAAATTGTAGAAATCAGGCATTTCTGCACTGTGTAGTACTCCTAGCCTGCAACGACCTTCTAAAAAAAAACTTTAAAGTGGAGGAAACCATTCACTTTTCTTGTGAGAAAGATCCTTCAAGGATTCTGAACACATGTTTGTAGAAGTATTACCAAGGTGATCAAAATAATGTGTAATATAATGCCCCCCAAAGTATGAGTCTAGAACTCGTGACAACCGAAATACTTTGTAGAATGTGTGTGTGTCAGAAACAAGGAGCGCACCAATCGGGAACCTGCAAACAATCAAACATCTGCATAATCATCATACCATTTCTGAGGCGGACAGTCCCATGCTCAGACTACAAGTGATTTAAACCATAAATGTTAGTCATGGCCACCAATCATACACTATGGATCCATGCCACCAAGATTCTACATAGCCACCAGGAATACATTGTGGATCTATGCTCTAGAAAAACTCAAATTCGGACATAGCCACGAGATATACAAAGTGGATCTATGTGTCAATACAAATCATAAACATTCCATCTCAACCTGAATCGAAATAAAGAGATCCAGGGTTTTCAATTCTGTCGTCCGTAAGTACGAATCTAGCTATGCGATTACAGGTGCTGAAGTCGAACATGGTAGAAACCACTTGATTATCGGTCATTAATGAAAACCATTAACAAGTGCGAGGGAAATCACCATTGATGTCAATGACTCCCAAGGTACCTTAGTACAATCCATCGAATGCGAATGAATGAGCTAAAGTCGAGCACTCGATAGAATCTCTCAATCAGGGCCCAATGATGTGAATCCACTGTTGAAAGCGAGGAAACCTGCCATTGAGGCATGCATGCTCTAAGGTACTAAATGATTTCTATGTCTTGTTCCCAGATGATGAGTTGAATTCGACAGGAAAATACTCATCAAATGAGGGCCGTGAAGTATGCCCTATCAATGACATGAAATAAGTAACAGATTTAGGGTAGATAAAAGTATGAAAATTATTTGAAACTGACATAGGGAAGGCCGGAATGGTAGGAATTGATAACTGCATATGGCCGACTCGATAGAGGGTTTGTTTGGACTTCTATTGAACATATGAATGACACGACAATGGTCTTGGCAACATTGACTCAAGGACGACCCAAGATATGAACTTGTAGAAATTCAAACGAGAGACAAATGGATTTCCCAACCTGTATGTAAAGATAAAGGGGGTGTCATGTTCAAGATCGACTATTACTGCCACTAACACAAATATTGAGACACAGTTCTTTCCCAAATTTTCCCCCACCATTTCTGGCGAGTACCTCTTTATTTTTACACAAGCTTGAGGAGGATAACATATGCTTGTTGATGTAATCTCGTCCTTCGGATGAGTCCCTTGGAGTATGTTTAAGGAACCCTAATAAGGAGTAGTTTAGTCCCATATGGGTCTTTCAATGTTTATTTAATGAGTCCAAAGATAGAAAACTCGAGGGATAGAGTCTGAAAAACATTTAAAGAGAACTCTCTCAGTTCTTTTTTTGTAAATTAGTTCGATGAGACCGAAAAAGTGATAAACTACCGCCCATCAAATGTTTTCTTCAAATACTTTTACGAGCGTGAAAAGAACAAGGTCGCTCGACAATCTTTTCGTTTTTATGGAGCATGAAAAGAGCTTAAAGGATACTCCATGAGCTTCATTATTTTCGTGTTACCATGACGAGTACGAAAAGATGACAAAAGTATACTCGGTTACATTCTCATTGATTTTCGAGCGAAAGAACGAACAAAGACTGAGATTAAGGTTTTTCCTGAAAAACCTAAAAAGTATTTGTATATGTGACAAACATAAAACAAATCAAGAAAAATATTTGTATCTCTACCTTCAGGGTCCTAGTTCCTTTTCCTGTGAAAAGTCAAAATACTCACAGTACCATTAGATCATTAGGTTTTGGGAAAAAATGAATAAAATAATATGAAATATTAATAGAAAAAGCAAAAGTTCATAATTATAGGAAAACACTCATTTTTACCATTTCACCCAAAACCCTCATTTTACCTCAGACTTTCATTGTCGATTGCGGGAAGCATGAGTAACCATTCAACGAATGACTTTCGCCAAAACGGTAATCTTCTTGTCCTCTTGATTTTCAATGGATTAGATTTCATTTTAATTGGTGTAAAATAACTTTTTGAGTTGAATTTTAGGTCAGTAGGTGCGCATAGGGGCTGTCGCAGGTGGCCTATGTCGGGACCTGCGGAAACCATAGGTTTTTGCATGTGGCCTTTGGTTCACCTGCAGAAGTTCCACACTGTGCGTAACACTTCACTTGTGGTGGGTGAAAATAAAAAGTTCTTTACATGCGTTTAGCCAATAGAAACTTTCCAAAGAAGCAAATGAGGATGTTAACTTCCCTTTATTGTTCCAATGCAGGTTTTTGATCATCAAAATGCTAGAGTGGAGGGAGAGGGAACACGAAGATGATGATATTATCGTTGGGAATGACCCGAGAACTATAAATTCCCTCTGACAGTGTGGGTTACTGAAGTTCTTTAAGATCTAGGGAATGAGGGCCTAAGTAAGGTTACTTGAGTACTTAGTCCACATGTGGGATGTGTATCAACAATTATTTCATGTGGGAGCCCACACACTCTCTTTAGATATTGAGGATATCTATTTTTTGATGGGATTATCTCATCTTGGATTCCATGTGACACTGATAGGAAACAGAGGTGGAGTTCTTCCAATGAGTGAGTATGTTCGTCGGTACTATGAACTAGGGGCTGAGAGACATAAAGGAAAGGTTTCCATTAGGGATGTCCGAGATTTAGCCCTTCGGACTATCCTATTCACTATCGCACAGATGGCAGGGAGTGCATCTCCTCACATAGATCTCCAAAGTTACTTTTAGTATGCAGTAGAGGGAATGGAGCCCCGTGTGTTTAACTGGTCTGACAGAGTTCTTCGTAGAATGAAGAAACAACTGACAAAGTGTAAAAAAGGGGACCCGAAACAATTTGGATACATGTCTATTTAGTGTCCTTCTTCCTCGAGAGGGTTCCTCATTTACGCTTTCAGGTAGAGTGGGGCATTCCGGCCCCATAAGATCCAAGGATGAAGAGGTTGTGCGACCTCATGGCTCGACATGTGGTTGGCCCCATCATTAAATATAACGATGTATTTTTTGATTGGTTGAGGCTTCAACTATTGATGGTAGACGATTATGCCTATGTCGGTTTGGACTTCAGAGGCGACCCATACTTGGTTCTACTTGAAGGCTTTTATTGGGGGAACTTGGGTAAGAAGCACTTTTTGTTTTTATAATGTTTTTGTAAATTTTTGAAATATGAAATGTTTTTTTATGTTTTTAATCCGAGGACTAGTGAAGAACTTTTTTGATAACACAAATGTCAGACTGCACTAGCCTCTAGGTACATCCCCCATCCAGAGATGAGGGGATCCAGTCGAGGTAGCAGGATTGGTTGTCGTTGATTATGAGGCGATCGAGGAGAACCTGGAGGGATTGACAACAAATGTCTCAAATATCTTTATCGATGATATCCCAAGACGTTATCAGTGCCATACTGTGGGCATATCTTGTTCTCTTAGTCGTCTGTTTCGTAGGGTAGCACAAGCAGTTTTGTGTTATCGTGAACAACATCCTTGATGCTATTTTGTATATGAATCCATGCGCTTCACACTTTTGATTTTTGTTCTTCGGACGAAAAACCACTTTTTGTAAACACTTTTATCATTATATATACATGAGGATTTTACCGTCTTACTTTGCTTTAAATGTGAATTGTGATTGGATTATAAGTGTCTAAAATGTCTTTCTAACACATAACTAGCTAGTTCATCTGTTAATGTATTTAGACATCTAGGAATATGTCGATATTCAATGTAATCGAAATAACGTTCCAAGAGGCGGATTCACAAATATACCCTTAACAAGGTAGCACTTTGAATAGCATAGACATTACTTAACTGTAGTACTATTAACTGTGAATCAATCTGTAAAACTAGATGACGGATCCCACATGAAACAACATTAGTTAACAATTCGATGACCACTCTGTATTCTGCGATATTATTAGTTGCACGACCGAGGAAAACACCATGTAGACTGATTAAATCGTTCATAGGTGCATAGATTGCCCAAGCAACAGATGCTAGGTTCTGAGTACTACGACTAGTGCCATCGACGAATCCAATGCAGGGTAGCGAAGATACCGACATCTGGAAACCAAGCACAATGCAAGGTAAGTAGTCGAGGGTCGAAACCGAATAACGAAAAAGCACACAGAAGTAACACACAAGAGTATGATACAGTAAAAATACAAGCATTCATGCAAAGACAATCTAAGCATAGTACTTCTTCAAGTAAATCCCATTTCAAGGCTCACTCAAAGGAATGCCATCATAATCCACTAACTCATAAGATCCTTTATCCAACACTCGTTTGACAATATAAGGGCCTCGCCACATAGCTTCAAACTTTCCATCCCCTAGTAAATCACGATCTTGTTCATAGAGGAGAACTAGATCAATTTCAGAGAAAACACGTGGCTTGACATGCTTGCCATATTGGGCTTTGATGCATTTTTTCTGTGTTTCAATAACCAGGGTGGCATCACGATGGGTTTCATCTAATTGCATCAGGTACAATAGACGTTCTTCCTCAGCAGAAGTGTTTGGGAGAATTTCAACGACTAGCTTCAAATATGGTATCTCACATTCAATCGACAGGACAACTTCGATACCATACACTAATTGGAAAGGTGTAAATCCCGTGGCAGACTTCACGGATGTCCGATAGGCCCATAATGCTGAACACAACATCGTGTGCCAACTTGTCTTGTGAATTCCTATTATCCGTCGAAGCATAGTGATGGGAACTTTGTTTATTGCTTCAACCTAGCCATTGGCCTGTGGGTAGTAGGGGGTTGAGTTTTCATGTCGAAGACCCAGCTTTTCAGTAAACTCATAAATCATGAAATTTCGAAAATGGCTACCGTGATCAATAACGATAGCTTGCGGGATTCCAAATCGAGTGATAATATGATTGAATATGAACAATGTTGTAGTTTTTCCAATGTTATCGAATATAGGCATTGCCTCGACCCACTTAGTGAAATAATCCATGGCTACGATGATGTATCCATGCCCCTAGTTGAGTGAGGGTTACATGTCATGAAGTCAATGCCCCATTTTGCAAAAGGACCAACGGAAACTATAGGGTGTAAAAGAGCAGGATGAGATCTTATCTTGTTATTGTACGTTTGAAAAGCATGGAATTTTTGGACGACGGTGATATAGTCTTTAAATAAAGAAGGCCAAAAATACCCCGTTCGTAAGATCTTTTGGGCAGTGGCATACCCAGACATATGACTGCCACATGCTTCGGAGTGGCAATCATTCAAATATTTCTCAGCCTCATCATAGGTGTGACATCGTCGGAAAATGGAGTCAATACCACGACGATAACGAGTGTCACCGAGAATTATGTATTGATGGGCTTGGTACCGTATACAATGACAGTGGGCGCTAGAAAGGTCGGGTCAGAAAGTTTGAGACTGGAGATAAATGATAATATCTCCATACCAAAGGTCATCAGAATTGATTAGAAAAAAGGATTCATCAGGTAAGGAATCCTCTGCCACATTTTTTGTCTCAATGGAGGGAAGGTCACATATCAATTCGAAAAACACCAATGATTTCTTAGACTTAGTGCGTTCAAACTCTAAGTCAAACTCCTGGAGAATCACAATCCATTTGGAGTACTTTCCCCCTAGCAATTGGCGTGTAAGAATATTTTGCATAGGGTTGAAATCAGAAATGACAATGGTCTTGTGTAATAGGATATAATGATGAAATCATTGGACAACTTGAACCACTGCCAGGGCTAGTTTATCCACATGCAGGTATTTGGCTTCGGTAGTTGTGAGACTCTGACTCATATAGTAAATTACATGTTCGTCGTGCGACTCATCTTCTTGGACTAAAACCATGGCAATGGTAGAGTCCGAAGAAACGAGGTAGAGGAAATAATCTCGACTATAATCCAGTGGGAAAAGTAGTGGTGTATGGGTTAAAGAAAGTTTCAAAGCTTCGAAGGCTTTGTTGGCAGTAGTGTCCCATACAAACTCATAACATTTCTTCAACAGTTGAGTAAATCCTAGTGTTAACTTAGCGTAATTTGGGATGAAACGACGTAAAAAGTTTGTCTTCCCTTGCAAACTTTGAAGCTGGCGTAACAAGGAAGGAGGAGGTAGATTAAGGATCGCCTCGACCTTCAAAGGATCCACCCTGATCCCATGATGTGATACAATAAAACCGAGAAGTCGACCGAACTCCACACAAATAATACATTTTTGTGGGTTCAAACGTATATGATAGAAACGACAACGAAGGAAAATGGGTCGGATATGTGTCGAGTGATCATGATGACGCATGGAATGCACCGGTAGGTCATCAAGATATGTCTATACAATGTTCTTGATATCGTGAAAAGCATAAGACATGGTACGTTGAAACGTCGCACCAGTGTTTTTCAAACCGAAAGGCAGTTTCCGGTAGGCAAAGGTACCCCAAAGACAAATGAAATCATTTTTGTGTTGATTCACGGGCAAAATGTTAATCTAATTATAGCCAGAGAAACCATTCATAAAAGAGAAGATTTCACTCCCAGCACAATCATCGACGACTCGGTCAACAAAGGGGGTTGGGTAATTGTCCTTAGGACAAGATTTATTGATATCCCTATAATCAACGCATACAAGAATCGTTCCTTGTTTCTTATTGACCGGAAATATATTGGATACCCAATCGGTTAAATCCATAGGATAGATAAAGCCAGATTTAAGAAGTTTCTCAACCTCAAGCTTGATATCAATGACTTTACCAGGGTGGACGGGGAAAATTCTCTGTCGGACGGGTTTAACATTCGGGTATGTCTTAATTTTGCATATAATGATATCGAGGTCAATACCAGACATCACTTCATAAATCCATGCGAAAACGTCACAAAACTCTTGAAAAAGGGACTTATAAGTGACGACTTCATCAGTGGAACACAAAGCTTCGATGTGAACATTTTCAACAACTCTAGGTTTAATGGATATGTCAAGAGGAAAAATGGACGAAATGTTACTCAAGTTCCTTTCATATAACACATCGTGTGTGGACTCGGGAATAGAAGAAATGAAAACAACGGTTGACAGAGTTGAAATCCGTTGGTAACTCTCTATGGTGTGTTGTTCTAGGAAGATAATGGAACGATGATGTCCATCATCCCAGGGGGTGTCTTCCATAGACATAACTGACATAATCATCTCATCAATAGGAAAAATCATGTGAAACGGATCGGAAGATGAATCACAAAGAGAGGTAGTATAATGGGTTGTCGATTGAATGGCTTGATAAGCAGAGTCAACCGGACTTAAGGGAATTTTTTCGCCATAGCGAAGATAATCACCGAGGTCATATACTATCCACGGGTCATGAGACACAAGGGTTTCATAAACAGAGGTGGAAATCATGTTGATTGAGGTGACAAAAGGAGGTGGAATATCGAGTGGTGGGATTGGGAAAGTACCCATCAAAGTGGAATATTTTAGGAGACCCACACTGACATTCTCATACCCAGGAGGTGTCTTCGAAATAAAGGGTACATTGCTAGCACAGGAATCAGAGTTGAAAAAGGCTAGCTGGTCTATAATAATGACTTTTCCTTGGTGTGGAAAACGTACTATGTGGAAAATGGTAGACACAACTGCATGCATGGAATCAATCTAGCTATGGCCAAGTAAGAGGTTATAATCGAGAGGTGCATCAAATACCTCAACTTTGACATTGACCGATTTTCCTTCCAACGTAATAGACAACGAGGGAAGTACAATGTAGGGTTTAAAACCAGATCCATTAAAGGCCTTAAGTGTGTTGTGTGATTCGATAAGAGGAGGAGAGCCAATGGCCTTCCAAAAGGTGATTGACATAATGCACGTCGAGGCGCCCTCATTAATAATGGTTCTAAATATATTCTTGTTCTCGACAACAACTTGGATCTAAAACGCTAGCTGAGGGGAGTCAGAGCATTTTGAACATTAGAAGCATGGGATTTGGGATTGGTGTGAGAGACAAGCACAGATTGAAGTTGAGCATGGAAAGTACCAATCACACCATCAGTAGCATGAGAAGATACTGGGGTTGTTGAGGTATCCATGGTAGAAGGACGAGGACCGTCAGGGAGTAAGTCGTAAAGAGTGGCCATTTGCGAATAAACGAGATCTAGGTACTGAGCACGACTAATCGCCTTCTCTTCAGTGACAACGCCACCCATGGAAATATCACAGGAGATTTCATTAACGAATGATTTGGTGAACCATTCAACCAATAACTGATCAGGAAGGTTGAGTTTGATCAAGCGTCTTCTTTGTCTCCACTCATGGATATGATCGGAAATGTGAGTGGAAGAAGACTGTTTAAAGGAAATCAAAATCTCGGTTCATGTCTCATAGCAGATGGGAAGTTGGTAATGAGTGAGAAAATCCATGTTAAGGGTGTTGAAGTCATTAAAGAAACCTCGCGGTAATTCTATATACCACTTTGCAAGTGAACCCTTCAGAGTTTGTTGAAAGAGACGTAATCGAATGGAGTCGTCCATCAAATACTTGGACGAACACCAAAGGTGGAAAGTCATAACATGATTGTTTGGGTCTTCTCCCAGTTTACCATCGAATTTGGGGATGTCGAACAGTAATTTGGCTGGTATGATGAGCCAATGGGAAGAATGTAAGATATGATCATTCAAGATTCTAGACAAGTTGAGTAGATCCAAAGTGGCTAGAAAAGGAAGTTGTTTATTCACTTGAGGATACTGGTGACTTTGGGGAGGAAGTCTGGTTGGTATACGAGTAGGACCGTAAGCAGTTTGCATGTACATGGAGTGTCCTAACAGATTTGACTGAGGATGTGGAGGCATGTAGCCTGTTGAAACATAAATTAAATTTTTTATCTTCAAAACTAAAATCTTCCTTTTTTCGGGTTTTGGCTTTTCACGAAGCATAACCCTCACTATCTTTTCCAAAAGACCGGTACCGAAATCCCGACAAGCTTTATTCTTTAAATAATAAAAGGAAAAAAACCTAAAATGTTATAAAGGTCCCGACGCGCTTTCTATAAAATTATTTCTTAAATCACGAAAAGTTTAAACCCTAAAGGAGTTAAGATTAACCTTTAAAAACGTTTTTCAGAATTTGGGGTTTACTAAGAACATAGGTTTTAATGCTTTTCCAATCGTGGAATCCCGATCCCTGATTTCCTGAAATATGGAAGTGACTAATTATTAAAGACTAAATTAATCATATCGCAATTTCGGAATTCGGGATTCATCAGTGACATACCTCTTGACAACACGATCCTCGAAATCCCGAAACGTGAAGTCCCGACTCTTAATCTGTGTTTAAACTAAATTAATTTTGTTTTGGAAGTTAGTCCTTAATCCTGATTAATTAATTCACTAAAACAAAAAATTATGGCTTAAGTTAATGTTTTCGCAATTTCGGAAATCGAGATTCATCGATGTCATACCTTATGTTTTTACGATCCCCGAAATCCCGAAATTTTAATACTGATTAATTACTTTATTAAAACAAATTTAAGTCCTAATTTAAAATTATCGTGATTTCACAATTTCGGAAATCGAGATTCAGCAATAACATAACTCTTGTCAACACGATCCTCGAAATCCCGAAACGTGAAATCTCGACTCGTAATCTGTGATTAGTCTAAAATAATTCTGTTTTGAAAGCATGATTAATGACAATCAAACTTTTTAGGGGTTTATTCACGTTTTGGTTTCCGATTGAATGAAATTTTCCGAATTTTGAATTCAAAAGTGCCAAAATACGACCACTTAAAAAAAGGATAACTGATGATATGTGACACTAATGCGTATCTTAGTAAATATCCACTGCATTCAATGTATTGAATTCTTGTCAGCTGCGTTAGTACCTACATCGTTAAATGAATTAAAAAGAGAGTTTAAAGGTCTATGTTTCGCAACATATTTTGTTTCATACTATCAAAGCGTAAGACACATTCAACCGAGCTCATACACTCCTTTTCTGTGACAGGTTTTCCATTTAACTTAAATTCATGGAACCAAATAAAGCACCGAAGAAGAGTGAAGATACAGAGGAAGGAGATATCATATCCAACACTACGCCACACACTATCGACTCAATTAAATCCTGGACACAAATATCTGAATTCCTAGAATACGAAATCAAGGATTCTCTTACTGATTCCGAGAATCACTTTTGGGATATAGCAGAATCAGAGCTTCATAAGATCGCAGCGTGCCCTCAGCTTATGGCGTACAACGACATGATCAGTTGGGCCTTGGAAAAGGTTGATATCCTGACAAGAATCATTTTAAATGATCAAGGGGTCGTCGTCATCTCATTCAGGCCAGAACATATACAAGTAATGTATAAACTCTCACCAAATCCTAAGTACACTTACAATGCTGAGTTTTTAGCTGAATTTCAAAGGAAGGAGTGTACTGAGGCAGACCGAACTTATCTCGATTTAATCAGAGAATGGTGGAGATGTCCATCAAAGTTTAGGGCCGACACCCATGGGGTTTATGCCACAGCATCTTTGAACGAATACATGGTCTATGTAGCCATTATGCTGTGTAGACTTTTAGGGAAAAAGAATCCCTGCCATTTTCCTACAGAATGGGTGCCCTTTTTAGAAGAAGCTTCAGAAGAATACACTTTCAACTGGAGTAAGATTTTGTCTGATAAACTAGCTCAAGAAGTTTCAAATTACAGAGTTGCAAAATCTAAAGGTAAACCAGTGGCCTTTTACATGTCAGCGTACATTATGGACGCAGTTTGCTTTGTGACTCCTTTTCCCATGATGAATTGGAGTTGGAACATAACTTTCCCCGAACCCATTCATCAGTATCACTCTGTGCTATGGGAAGAAAATGCTAAAAATGCATTTTACGAAATTTTTCATTTTATTATAATTCCAATGCATAAAATGTTTTATGGCTGTGAACCCCCTCGCATTTCTGAGTCAATCTCAGGAAATCTCAACGCAATAGCCGATTGGTTTGTTGATGAAAACTTCTCTTATATTAGGGTTTATGGATGCTCAATCCCCCCTTACGCACTTTCGAAATTCCTCCCGGATAGACTAGTATTGAGGGAGGTAGCACATCAAATAGTGAAAGGTGGTATTGGAATAGAGCTAAAGGAAACTCAAAATAAATCCTGGCCAATCTTCCCTGTGTATGTCGGGAAATTTTCGTTACTCAACCTAGGCCATTCTAAAGTGGAAGTTGAATCATTCAAAGAGATAAAAATGGTAGATATTGAGCACAAAAAGCATGACCCTTATCAATTAGTAATCAGACATTTGATGCATTGTAATATGAAAGCTTATGAACATGAAAAATATGTTTATGATGATATATTCAAGGAGGTTAAAACTTATGAGGAGGTATTGAATAGGGTATAGACCTCATCACCCAACTTACAGACTAGTTTCATGTCCTTCTAGAGTCATAGGTGAAGTTGTTTGCCAAAAAATTTGCAGGGTGAATCCACGACCCCTCCTCCAGAGCTGGAAGGGCCTCCCCTAGGATTTGAAACAGATGTATAGGATAAAGAAAATACAAAGGGAAAAATGAAGGAGACTTAAATTCTTTCACAAGAAATAGAGGTTCTTCAAATAGAAAAATCAGAGGTAGGGAAAGGAAAGGAGTTGGAAATACGCTCAGAAATCCCTGAAAATATTCCCCAAAAAGTAGGAAGAACATCATCGATGGAACTTGGAAGTCCCATTACCTCTTTGAATCCATTTCATTCTACTTATGGAAACCCCCAAGAGGGAGCTCTATACGTAAGTGATCTTGAGCCTATTTCTAGAGATGAGATTCCTCCCTCTGATTATTTTTTCAGTAAAAAGAGAAAGGTTGTCCTAAAACAGGAAATGCATCCAAGAGGAGATATGATGATTAAAAAGCACAAGATCATTATAGATGGACAAAAACTTAAAGAGGGAGAATTTGCTACAGAGATAGTAGGCATAGTGAGATCTTTAGCATCAACAAATTTATACTCTGTGGGTAGTTTGACAACTATGCTGGAGCAGAAAGATCAGTTGATAGCTCAGCTACAAGATCAATTAAATGAGACTGAAAGAAATATCAGTTGGGGTATAAAAAAGGGTCTAGAACGAGCTAGATTAAATGACATTCAAGAAATTCAAAAACTGAAAGCAAGCTTAGAGGAAGCAAATCAGAAAATTCAGGTCACTCAAGCACAAGTCATAAAGCAAGAGGAAGTAAATAAACAATTACAAGATAAGATTAATTCCATTTCAAATCAAGTGGTAGAGCTTGAAATATTCCAGGCCCAGGTATTGGAAATACATATGAAGATAGAAAAAGAACAACAGGGAGTGTTTTTTAATCTAGAATTTGTCCAGAATTACTTTCAGGAAACAAATAAATCCTTGGAGAATATTCTCCAGAAAGAAAGAAAGGTGAAAGAAGCCATAACAACTTTCCAAAAAGCAGTGGCTCTTTCAACAAAAGAGGATTTCGAGGAATCTAAAAAATTATTTGTTTTAGAGCAGATTAAAGGTGATGTAATACTCAAGGTATGGGAGGCATACCTCACAGAAAACAAAAGAATGACCAGAGAAGTTAATGGCAACTGTCAAGGAATTTTTTACCTTTTAGAGAAAACTTCATTGAACATTGGAAAAAATGATTGTTCAGGGTTGTTAGGGGAAATTAACATTGTTAAGCATCAGTTAAGATTCAAAGAGGATCTGGAAGAAATTCAGAAAGAGATCCCAAAAATAAATGTAATCAATGTCACTCAAATTGATAAATGGATAGTAATGCCTAACTTAAAACTACAAACTATCAAGTTCACAAGAAAGATAATCGAAGACCGTCTGCCAGAACTGCAGAGAACGTTTTTCTTATTTGAAGTAAAGGATATTCCAGAAGCTCCCAGAGTTTTAGTACAGTTTCTGGGAAAATGTATTYGTTGTCTTAAAGCAGAAGGAGCAGGTTCATCAATGCAGACATAAAATATTGTTTTGAAGATATTCATCATTGGAATAATGAAGCAGTTAGAATAGAAATGTAAACGGTTTGACATTGTTCATTCATGTAACCGTTAGTCTTAGGAAGTTAGTTAATCACCAACGGGAAAAATGTTTGGTGATCATGTATAAATATATTTTCACAAGACTCAGAAAGGGATTTTTTTTTGAGAGAGCTGATTGTATTAAAAAAATTTCCAATCCATTGTGATATAAATAATACAAACGAGATTCTGAATTCTGTCAATTTGAAGCTATGTGTTCTTTTACCCTGTTTCCAATAGTTTTCAATATTTTTCTTCTTACGTATTTCTAATGAATGATCAACTATAAGTTTATTTCACACATCTATTGTAGTTTGAAATTGATTTGGTTATTAAATCATTTACAATTTTTCCTCTGTGATTGCTATCAACAGTTTCAATATCTGTAGGTCATTTGAATGATTATATTTTACACTTGATTAGAAATCTCGTTTTCCTCTTTGCCTTCTGTTACAATATGAGATTCTTTCGTGATTAAAGCCTCATATTATCTCATCGATGCTACTTTGTTACTTTATTATTCTCAAAATTGTTTCAAGTACATGAAACGACCTCAACTGTTATTATGTTATTATTTTCAGTTCCAAAACTCTTTTTCTCTTTTCATCCCTTAAAAACTGAAGCAACAAATCTTCAATCTTTTCTTATTTAAATAAAACTTTATTTTCCATGTATGTCCCAAATAATAGACAACCCAACCTAGAACCTAGCCTCCAAGATCAAACTAGCATTGCTTTGAACTTGTTTAATACTATTTTTCAAACAACAACTAACCGGGTTGAATTAGAACGTTCATGGGAAGCTATCGAGAGAGATATCATCATCCAAGAATAATGGGAAGCTAGACAGAGGTAGTTGAGAAACCGACTTTGATTTACCCTTCAATTTGATTCTTACCCTTTAATTATCTTTATCTTTACAGATGCCTTGATGATATACTTTAGAGCCTTAAAGTATAAACTCATGAACAACATATCCCATAGGTTTGGGTTGGTGGGGAATGTTTCCTTGAAAAGGGACACTGGACTGAACATGTGGACCCCAAGTGGAACTCAAAGAACCTAAATATGGTCGGCCCGAGTGAGGGGGTATAAAAGGGTTTCTCTGAGGTTGTTTCCCCCCAGATGGTTGTGTATTTCCCTGGGCAAGGAGGTTCCAAAGGTGGGCTAGTGATTCAGATGTGTTCTTTCCATATAGCGGGTTATAGAGTCCAACTTGAGGTTGTCTTCCAAGTAGAGGATACCCCCCAACGTGATATTTCCCTCCAATGGGAATATGGTAACCAGAAGTGAACGGATGATGGGTGATTCCAATTGGATTGGAGCCACTAGGGCCATATCCCTCGGGAAAAGGTGGATGAGACCCTCCGGAGAGGACCTAGGAAGGCATAGGAACAAAACTGACAACAACATTGTATTGAGGTGGAACAAAAAGTCCAGAAACTCCAGATGGAACCTGGGTAGGGATAGTGGTGGAAGGATTCAAAGCATGATACCTAGGAGGGAGTGACGAGATAGGTCTAGACAAGAGTGGTGTGCCAATGGGATCTTAGCTAACCACTACATTCCCGGTAGGAATAGTTGTAACATGTGGGATGATAGTAGAATGGGCCATATGGAGAGAAAAATCCAAGCTAGGACCAACGGACTGTATGCCTGGAACAACCGTGATATGGTTGGTTGCACCAGAAAAGTGGTTTAGCGACATTATGTAGGTAGAAGACACTTCGGGTATTTGTGATACGACAGGTATATCAACACCTTACCCTGAGTCCTAAAGGTCCTGCACTGTGCGAGGCGGGATTCTAAATATGTTGGTAGTCCAAAGGGGATCCCCGACACCAGGGCCTAAATGGGGTCCGATCGGTATTCCAAAAGTGTCAACAACAAGTTCTCCGGATGAATTCAGTCGGAGAATACATCTCTCGTATACAGAAGGAATGCGAAAAGCCTCTAGAGAATCATAAACAATTCAGAAAATTTCTGAAGAGGCGAAACCTTCCTCTTGTGAGGTTACAATGTCCTGGACCTCACTCTGTTGAGGAGAGCCCTCCGGTGAATGATGGGGTAGAGGGAGATAATCCTCCATATTTTATGGAGGAAGTCCCTGGACCCTATGAGAACAACGTGGAGGGTCGATGTTGGTTGAGCCAAATATTTTACGCAAAAAATCTATGGCCAACTACGAAAACAAACAACACTCGCTAATAAAATCTAGAAATCAAACCAAGTAGACAAACCTTCTTATTTCGAAGTCACTAGTTGGTGATGAAATCCAACGTCGCGAAGTCGAGACAAGAAGAGGCTAGGATAGAGTGGGTGGAAAAGTTACATTGACGACCTGCTTAATGGACTTACACTCTGGTGCAAGATCCCACACATAATCGTGGGTATACCCTCCAAGGAGCCCGAGCGAGTCTGGCCAACGTTGATTCCAGGTACTGTGAAGACTTTCTCCTCCACAGTCACCTCGTGTAAGACCCTAAAAAGATAGGCAACTAAGGCTACCAAGAACAAAAATGATGCCTGGGGAAACAGTCGACAGTCCGATCCACGCGCAAGGTCAGGGTATATATCCTGAAATCAACTTGAGAGGCTTCCACTCATCATTGTGGGTATACCTTCAAGTGACCCCATAATATGCGTAATCTATACATCAAGACAAACAAAGCAGTGTGAGTAACTCTGCCAGTCTTAATGCGACCTCAGGTTTGACCCTTTTGTGAGAAGGGATTCCCAGGACAAAATGTTGCAAATGGATTCGAACACTCCCTATCACAAGATGATATTGTGTTTTTTGTTCTTTGGAGAGTGTGTCTCATAGCCTATTCCAAAGCTCTAGCCTAGCTAATGTTGGTGTAAAAGATCCCTAGAAAATAAAAGTTACTAATTGAATTTTAGATTGCACAATGTTTTTGAGAGGTTGTTGTTTACTTAAGAGAGAGACTGAAATGGAACCAATGTTGTGTGAGACCTTAACCCAATGATATGAAAATAGATATGCAGAATGCAATCTTTCGTTCAATGATACAATAGGGAGAAGATATATTTCCGGAAACACGAAAGCTACGAAATATAATTTATTTTCTTGAATGAACTATAATTCCAAACAATCATAAGCAATGAGATTTGTCAATTTGTTATGTTTAACAGTTTTAAAAGAAAAGATTCTCTCTATGAATGACTACTTAAAAATAATAAATGACTTTAATTTTCCTATCTTGAACCAAATCAGAGATATACTAAAGAAAGGAAATGTCAAAGAAAATGGATACACTCAACAGAAACCCAAATCAAACTTTCAATGAAGATAAAAGCAAAGATGACAAGAAAGTGTTTATCAAATGAAAACAAGCAATAGATTTCAAATCAACAAGAAATACAACAAATGTAAAATAATCCAAAACTTCACTCAGATGAAAGACTTTTAATCAATCAAGCACTCAGATCTACGATCAGATATTATATCCTAGTTGATAAAAATCAAGAAGCAAAAGCTTACGAAATGATAACGAAGGGTTCACTATCTTTGAAATCCAATCAAAAGAAAGTCTTACACACAACAATCAATCAAATACTGACCTCAAAAGGACCTCAAAAGTGTCTCCCAAATGATCAAAGAAAAATTGGGCATCAAAAGACAACAAGACCCAATCCAAAAAATTCTACAGACACCGTCGCAGGGCAGTAGTAGGTTACACCGCGGAAATCAATAGTTTTCACAAGCTAGCAATGGGTAGGGTTTGGAAAGTTATTACTGGTCTAAAAAACCAAGGTGCGACAAGCTAAGGTTTATGCAGGCTGCATATACAACGCAGTGCGGAAATGTCTGTAAACAAAAGAAAATTGGAAAGAGGGTAAATAATCTAAGTAAACTTTCAGGTGCAGAGAATCTAGATTGACCCCTTATAGACTCAAAGACTGAAACAAAATGAAAAAATATAGGTTAATGGAAAATGGAAAACAAAAAACCAAAAACAGGTCGTATCCCCAGTGGAGTCGCCAATTTTTTTATTGGATATATCGGTAAATGCAGACATAAACTAATCTCTTTAGATCCACCTAGATCTAGAACAAAACAAGATAGGACATGGTGCTTTCCGTAAGTTCTAATCATCGAATCTACTATCAAAGAAAGGATGAGTGACATACCTTTGAATATCGCTTCCTTATTACTTTGTTGTCCCTGCTTCGCTTTGGTGCTCTTGTGCTATTGATCCCGCAATGAAACACAAACCAACCAAAGTGAAGGCAATAATAGTATATTCAATGAAGACTTATACATGTGATCAAGGAATCATGTAATAAAATGAGAATGATTTTATGGGAAAGAAACATGCCACTATATTATATTAAGAGAAAGTGGAAGATACAACCAAATAGCCTTGATGTCGCTAAGTTCATTTTCGGTGGCCCTTTGCTCCAACACACACTTTCTCCAAGATCACATGAATATGATCCACGATAACTTGATGGACTAAGATGAAGCTCTCAAGCATTTGAAGTAGAGTTCCTCGCACAATTCATAGCCTATTCAACCTTAATCATTCCTTACTTTCTCTTGCTTGCTTAATGCTTAACCTTTTCCATGAGAAATCCATCATTATATAGGAGAAAGAGAGAAGATTAAAGAGATTAGGATGATCCCACCAAATCAGAGAGGCGAGTATGATCCCAACCATATGGATTCCACCTCATGTTCTAGAATATTTCTTCTAGAACTTTCATGAACTTTTCCTTTTTCCTAGTCTTAAAACGCCGCTGCACCCTGCTTATAGATCAACATGTGGAAACTCCGTAAGACATGTTTAGAGAAGCTTGCGGAAATCAAACATTTATGCACTGTGTAGTACTCCTAGCCTTCAACGGCCTTCTAAAAACAATCTTTGAAGTGGAGGAAACCATTCACTTTTCTCATGAGAAATTTCCTTCTAAGAGGCTGAACACATGTTTGTAGAAGTATCACCAAGGTGACCAAAACAATGTGTAACAACCGGTCAAAAAGTATATATCATCCATCGTCGAAGTCAATGATTGGCCCTATAGCATGAAGGCCTTTACATATGGATGTCAATACTCTATCAAGTGGTTCAATAGCCTAGGTTGTGCCCTCCTTAATTGAAACTAAAATAATTTCCACATACCACACTGCTTAAGCATAATAATGGCCTTTGGATCCTCCTCTACCAAGACATCTAACTCTTCATGTTCTCTCTCTTGTCAGTGAGCATACATCATGTTGCAAAATATTTATGAGGTCAACCCCTTGTTTAATTTTTTTGAAATATAAAAGAGATGTATGCAGGTTGTCTTTAAGATAGTCGCATACATACGCGTGTTGAACATGGGAAGCCTATGTACACGCAGGCCCGACCTTTTTTACTAGGGTGCACACCCTCCAAACAATAAAATAAACAACAATTAATGAATGAAAAGGAGGAGAGAGGTCATTTGTACTTACTTTGTTCAGGTTTGAAGATCTTTTTTCCACCGTAGCTCCTCAAATTCACATTTTAAAGACGAGGGTTTTTTGGATTTTTGGTTATCTTCCAATTTGCAATGGTGAAAATGAGTTGTCCACCTCTATTTATAGACTTTTTTGGCCCATTTTCCCCTAGTTTGGTCCTCTTTTTCCCTATTCTTGGCTCGGTGGGTACTTGAGTTTCTTTTTGAGAGATGTTTGGGTCGTTCTAATGTAATTGTTTTTTTGGTTTGGTGTTTTCATGAGACGGGTTACACTCATATCATCGCGTGCTAAAAGTTGTTTTTTGACATTTTCATATAGGTTAGGTTCTCACCACCTTGAATTTTACATTTGGATTGAATTTTCCGCTTTTCCATAGGATAGATCCCACCGAAGTGCAACACAAAACCTTCTACGTTGCTTTAGAAGTGGTGTAATTAGGTGGTAGAGCCTTCCTCTAAATGGATGCCCTAAGTAGATCCTTTGTTGCATTTTGGTCTCCATGTTGTGAGTTGTATCCATAGGATTGGGAGTCCTTTTAGTCCCACCATGATTGTATATCGAAACCTCATTCTTCTTCATCTTTTATGGATCATACCCGAGGGACCCCCTATGAGCATGGTTTGTTGTCTTTCAGGCTCGCTTAAAATTTGAAAGAAACATATAACGATAGCTTATTTGTTACTTTTGGTCTCATTTGGATTACTTAAGAAAAGAAGCCCCACTAGAGTCTTATTTAATCCCTTTTCAGACTCTCTAAAATTGAAAATATTGATGAGCGATCTTGTTTCCCTTCATGCTCGTCAAACTAAAATCTGAAGGCACATATGTCTGGTGGTAGTTTACCCCTTTTCAGTCTGGATGGTTAATTTATGAATAAAGGTATGTTGTAGGAGCTTCAGTTTGCTAAGAGAATATTCTCAATCATAAGTTTAACCTTTTTCGGGCCTCATGGACTAAAATTTCAAAAAAGGGCCATTCTCCTTGGTTTTGGTTTATCTCTTTTTCGGGCCTCAGAGATTATCTACGAAAAAGGAACCCCCCCCGGAGTCCATAGTTAATCTCTTTTCAAACTCCCTAAATATGAAAAGATTGTTCAGTGACCTTGTTCCTTTCACACTCGTTAATTAGTCCAAAAAGAATATCTATTTGGCATAAGTTTAACCCTTTTTCTGGACAATAGATTATCCAGGAAAAAGGTGTGCCTCGAGAGACATGTCTCATCGGGAGAGTTCTCCTAAGTTATATTTTATACTTTTTCGGGCTAAGGAGACTAAACTTAGAAAAATGTTGTGAGTCCATAGTTATGCTCTTTTCAGACTCCTTAAAATTGAAAAGGTAGCCAAGTTATATTATCTTAGTCACACTCGTTAAAATGGTTTTGAAGAAACGTCCTTTCGGTATAGGTTTAACCCTTTTTCGAACCGAATGGACTAATTAAAAAAAGGGAAGACTTTGGAGTCTTCTTTTAGTCTTTTTCAGACTCTGTAAACGTGAAAACCCATGGAGCTTACCTTCTTTGGGCTCGTAAAACTTCACATGGAAGGATTTTTGTTGTGTCTTAATCGCATCACATGCCTTATCCTTGCGTCTTTGGCCTAATGTTGGCTTCATGTTGCTAATTAACTAAAATTTCAAAGCATTCCTTAAATGAAATTCTTGTAGCATGTTTTCCCTCGAGATCTGACACCTTGACCCATGGAGGAATTTTCTCGAGTGTCCTTATCCTAGACATGTCTCCTTTCACTGAGCATCAATATGTTCCATGCACTTGGAACTAGTTTTCTTGCCCGCAACACTCGTTCCTCCTTTGTAACGTAGAATTATTTTATTCTTTTTCAAGCTCGTTAAAAAATTGAAAAAGAAAAAAAAATCAAATATTCCAAAAAGAGGGGACGAGATATACATTCTCTTTTATCGGCAGCAAGATAGCCGCTCTTGGAAAAAGTACATCCTTTCGTTTGTTCGCCAAGATTGGGATATAGTATGACCTTAGGAAGTTTTTCTTGTTACATAGAGTTGTGTCCTCCTCCATTTGGTTACTCTTCCAAACATATGGAGAGTTTGTGGTGCCTCATGTATCACAAACTTATGTCAATAATATGTTGCATGAGTCTCATCATTTTGTCGTGCTTTTGTCCAAGGGATTTTTTATCCAACCTGAGTTGGCCATTCCGTAGTTGATCTCTTGAACTTCATGTGTCTTCCATCCTGAGAGTCATGTTAGCACTAGAAGTCACCTTCAGATTATGTTTAAGGTAATCCCAATACCCATCAGTTTGTATGTCACAATGAATAATTTAAAGAGGTCAAATGGGCGCAGACTCAAGAAAATATAGTTTTAACTTAGAAAACTGGACCAACATGCACAAGTAGTTGAGGTTTTGATTCAACTTCAGTCAGTAAGTTGTAATCAATGTGATTAGGAGGAAGAACTGGTGAGGAGAATGTATAGGTATGCTATGGACATATGATCTTCCAGCAGCCTAAGGAAGAAAAACTCAGAAAACAAGATCCTCTTGGATTCAAAGTTTCAGGAAACTAAAGAGCGTTAAAACAGAACTTCGATCAAACATACATCACAACATAGCTATAACAATCCATGTGAATCCTTCAATCATGGACACTCCAGTATTAGAGGCAAATAAGATGGAAATAGAAGCTAACTTTCATTAAACAAAAAGTCTCAAATCGAGTTACATAACCAGAGAACCAAAGCTTCATCAAAAGTTTACAATATGAGAGCCTAGCTCAACCATCGACCATAAAAAAAATATCAAAAATGCCTTCATATACTCAGACTGACTACCACCACCATTAGAGCGATCAAATCATGCATTGAAGGCTTTACGTTCTGAGTCTATTCTGCAGACTGGGCATGCAGCTTCCTGTCAAATGTGAGCCCTTACGTCTGAACCTTCTCTGTCATACAGAGCATGTAGCTCTCTGTCAGATGCTAGCTCCGACAATATGCCAGTACTTTCGAGCTTTTTGTTTATGGGGGGAGACGATGTTTCAAACACCTCCCCCTTCTTTTATTAATTGTCTTTATTGGGATCAGGACGGGTGCTTGAGTCAACTCTTGCACCTGGAAAACATGTTGAACGCACTCTAAAACTGTGAGCCACTGGGATACCCGTTGGATGCTGACAGGGGAGATGGAAGGTCGACATGGAGGAAGGAAAGAGTGAGTGGGCGAGGTGAATGTTGCAAACCGACACGAAACAATGAATGATCAAAAACCATGTGGAATGACACAGTTGGTGGAGCGGTGATTGGGAAAGCATGGGCACCAGTGCACGAGAGCTGAGGTGTAAAGGTGTGGGGGATGATGTGGCGAAGGGAGAGGAGTTTGATTGGTCAGGAGTGGGACATGAAAATTATGGTGGAGGTGACATGGATCGGGAGTATGAGACACATGTCGGGAGGTGAGAGGGGAGATGTGACAACGGGAAGGGGACAGGCGAGCGGGTGATGTGAGTGGAGGACGTGTGTCAGAGGGAGTGAGGGTGGTAAGCAGAGGCGGTAAGGTGGTTAGATCAGAGGGGGTGGTAGGTGGTACTCTGTAATGTGCAGGGGGGGTATGATTTGATGAGGAGGTGACACTATAGCAGGGGGCCCATGCCAGAAAACCACCAACTTTGACCACCTCCCCCTATTAAAGGTAGAAGGTCAAGGGGGGTTTGATATGGACTGTGGGTCGTAGATCTGAGAGCACAGATATCATCCAATCAGATCTACGTGCCCCCTAGCATAGTGCACCAAACCATCAAATCGGAGCCCCGACTTAGGATAAAACACATTTTGTGGGTTCTTTTCCCCCTCTTTCGTGCATAATTTCACCAAGGTGTCATTTCCTAAGGGAAAAAAAACCCTTTATCAATAATATGTTCTAACATTAGGCTCCATGGGGGATAGAGACCTGCCTGCGAGGCTCTAATAACTTCAGTTGTTTCAGTGCCTAATCCTAGGGCTATGGGGTCGGCCATTAAAACAAAAATAGAATGGTATTTACAATGGAATAGAAAATCCACTCATGGATCAAACAAAGAACCTTTTCAGAAAATGCGCATTTACAGGGCCACCAAACACTTCATATCCCTCCAAATTCTGCAACCTGTAAGTATTATTTGGAAATATCTCGAAGATTTTGAAGGGCCCAATCCACAGGGCTTCAAATTTACCGTGATTTCCTTTGTCCTGCTTGGGTGCATCCCATTTGAGCACCAGATCTTCCAACTGGAAATCCTCTTTTCTCACCTTCCTGTCAAAATCTTACTTGATCTTCTGTTGATAATCATGTGCCTTGTCCAACAACTGCTCTCTAGCCTGCTGCACTTCTACCAGTTGTTGTATCCTTCTGCTCATGTCATTAGGTTCTCCTTGGCATCCTTGGAGTAATTTTTCCACAGGTAAGGAAAGATGAGAAGGAAAAATGGCCTCAACTCCATACACAAGCTGAAATGGAGAGACACCAAGAGATCTCTTTGGTGTCACTCTGTCAGCCCACAGAGAAAATTTGAGCTTTGAATCCCATGCTTTCTTGTTTTCCTCTAGCAGTCTTTTGATGATTTTTATAAGGATTTTGTTAGAAGACTCGACCAGTCCATTCCCTTGGGGGTATTAAGGAGTTGAGTGAATCAATGAAATTCCAAACTGGTCACAGAACTAGATCAATGATTCGGCCTTGAAGGATGCAACGTTATCAGTGACAATTCTTTTCGAACAACCAAACCTTGTTATAATATCCTCAAGAAAACCAATGATTACCTTGGGAGAAGCACTTCTTGTGGGGATAGCTTATATCCACTTGGTAAAGTAATGAGTGGTAGTCAAGATCCACCTGTGCTGACCACTTGAAGCAGGATGAATTTCCCTAATAAAATCTAGGCCCCACTGCTGAAAGGGTCCTGAAGCTACCAGAGGCATCAATGGCAAAGACTTGAGCTATTGTTTTCCAGAGAATGTTTGACCTTTAACACACACCCTGATCTTTGCATAGACATTAGTGAATAGACTCGGCCAAAAATATCTAACCCTGGGAATTTTATAGGCTGTGGTTCTCCAGAAGTGATGCTCCCCACATAGACTGTCATGAAAATCAAACATAATCTTTTGGGCCTCCTATGGGTCTAGAAACCTCAAAAGAACTCCCATAGGGTCTTTCCAGTACAAGACCTGATCAATAAGGAAATATTTAATTTATTTGAGATTCAAATCTCTTTCCTTGTTCTTCTCCATGCCATCAGGAGGCTACAACTTTTGCAGAAAATATATAATGTCCTTGTACCAAGCACATCCTGCCAATGGAGGATTGACTTAAGGATCTTTATCAGACAACTCGGCCTGCTGACTTCCTGAGTAAGTGTTGATGAAATTAATCCCCAAAGATTTTCAATTAGATTCAATCAGCGACCTGGTTAATCCTTGGCCTTTGACCAATTTGGTGGGCTTTATCTCAAGATCAAATTCAAGGATTTTGGCAATCCACTTACTCCTTCTTCCATCTATGTCAGGTTGAATGAGAATCTCCTTCACAAAGGGTGAAGGGACATATGCAATGACTCTTGAATGCATAACAAAGATCCTAAAATCCTTGAGGGCTCTCACCAAAGAATAGACATGTTTTTCCATGATGTCATATTTTATTTCAACATCCCTCAATGCTCTACTGAAAAAGGAAATAGGCTTCTCCAGCCCTTCAACATTCTTTTGCAATAAAACAGTTGCTACTGTATCAAAACAAGCAAAGGAAAAAATCAGAAAATCCTTGGAGTAATCAGGACTGATGAGCACAGGTGCCTCAGTCAATGCTTTCTTGATTTGATCGAAAGAATCTCTGGACTCAACAGTCCATTTCACTTCATTCCCCTTCCTAAGCATGGCTGTAATATGCTTTACCAATTCAGAAAAATTTGAAACAAACCTTCTTAGAAAATTAATTTTCCCCAAGAAATATTGAACTTCTTTCTTGGATCTGGGAAGTGACAAGGTTTGGATAGCTTCCAACCTGCTTGAATCAATTCTAACCCCCTCAACCAATACTATGTGCCCCAACAATTTTCCCTCCTTCATGGAAAACAATGAATTTTTAGGATTTAAAGAGAGACCAAATTTTCTGCATTTCAAGAAGACCTTTCTTAGATGGTAACAATGCTCTTTTTCTAACCCAGAGAAAACTGTGATGTCATCCAGGCAGATGACTACAAATTTATCCTTTTCTCCAATGAAGGCAATTTCCATAGCTCGCTGGAAGGTTTCCCCTGCGTTCATCAATACAAATGGAATCTCAGCATACATGAATGTACCCCAAGAAGTAGTGAATGTTGTCTTTTCTATGTCTTCAGGAAAGACAGAGATCTGATTGTAGCCAGAAAAAACCATCAATCATGGACATCCTGGATGCACCTGTCACCCTCTGCAATATGTGCTCCATCTTTGGCAAGGGGTAATTATCCTTCTTAGATCTTCTGTTCAAGTTCCGGAAATCGACACAAATTCTGATTTCTCCATTCTTCTTTCTCACTGGGACCAAGTTGGCCACCCACTCAGAATATCTCAAGGGGATAATGATCTAGGTGTACAGCATATTTTTTACCTCTTTCTCCATAATAGGCAGCAACATAGGATTTATTTGTTTCAATTTTTTCCTAAATGGTTTGGCCTCCTCCTTCAATGGGATCTTACGTTCAATGACACTTGTGTCGTATGTTCTAAGATCTTCATATGTCCAGGAAAACACATCAGCAAACTCTTTTAAGAGTTCAGCATATTCAACTCTTTGTTTCCCTGACAAGCTTCTTGACAAATTGACAAATCTTGGATCCTTCTCTATACCAATATTGCACTCAACTACATCAACATCCTCAATTGAACCTTTACCTTTCACTGCCACATCATTTCTGTCAAACAGTCTTTCCAAAGGAACAAGTCCCTTTGGAATATGATTTCTAGTCAGTGGAACAATATGATGATTAGCAGTCTTGTTCAAGAAAACATTAGCATGAGGATCATTTTCGAATCCTGATCTTGATCAATGTGTAATGCAGAAAACTCACCAACAGTCTCAAGGAATATTTTGATCTCAAGACCATCCTTAAATAATTTCCAATGCTTGACATTGTCAGGTATAGAGGGTCTAAATTTCACTTCTACATCATACTTGAGCTTCGGTGGCGAAGGGACTCTGAAATTGCTTCCTGAAACAACCAAAGAATCAACCATGATATTTTCTTCTCTCGGAATAAATGAAATGTTGAAAGCTAGGAAAAAAATATCAACTAGGTCTCACACTTCATTCATGTAACTTCCTAGTATAGGGTGCTTAGCTTGATAAATATTTATGATCTGATTTATGATCAATTCAACATCCCCAAACACCGATATCTCCTCAATTCCCATGTCTTTTGCAGCCCTCAAACCCAAAACAAGAGCTTCATACTCTACCACATTATTGGTAGTTTCAAATTATAACTTGTAGTAAGAAGCTATAGTCTCTTGAGTAGGTGAAACGAAGACCACTCCAGCACCAGCACCCTCTCTAGAATATTCTCCATCAAAAAACATTTTCCAAACAGAGGTGATTGGAGGAAAATCTGAACAAAAGGTAATGGGTTGTTTTCTTATTTCAAGAGGAAGTTCAGGAGCATTAGTAGGCTGCAATAAACTAGATCCCAAATCAGTATCAAGTGAAAATATAGGATGGTTGTTGGGGTTTTATTTGTCACTAATAATGTAGGCCAATTGGGCTTCCCTGTAAAGTCTTCTATGCTCCCCCCCAAACACAAGAATAATATCATATGTGAGGTCCATCTACAAGGTTCCCCCAAGTCTTTTTATCCAAGATCTTGACAAGAGCATGCCAAACTTGGGGGGAACATCAGCGACCACAATATCCATGACCACACTTTTCACGGGCAACTGAAACAAGAACAAGATCTTTGATGACCCCAGGACATGGCACTTTCCTAGAGTCAAAAGAATACAAGTCATGGTATGTTTTTGTGATTTCTAATCCAAGTTCATCCATGACAATTTTGGGCATGAGATTATGAGATTCCCCTGAGTCCATCAAACAATTATGCAACACCTTATCATGTATGTTCAGTGATGTATAGAAAGGAGGGGAGGAATCACCTATATCTTCTACCAAAGGACCTAAGATGACTGTTGGGTTTTCATCTTGAAGATTTACGTAATCAATGAAATGCGATGAAGGCTTAGATTGCAACATTTTTGAGAGGCACCTTTTGAAATCTTCATGTTTGACGAGCTCTAAATAGGGTACAGGGATTCTGATTTTTTGAATTTCATGCTCAAAATTAAAAAAAGGAGGGGGGTTTAGAATCTCCTTTACTTCTAGGCCAAGGCTTTTGACCACTGGTAGGGGGTTCTGTGCCTTCTCATTTTTTCTATTTTTTTCTACATCTTTAGCAAGCTTCTCTGCTCTGGAAGGCTGATCAGGAATGTCAGACTTCCCTTCTTTCTTTTTGGACCTGAGATTATATTTATGTAGATTTCTATTGATCTTCTCCCCCTTACTCAAATCATTTAGATGGTTGTCCATAAGAGACTCCTCATATGCAAATTGGGTTAAATGGGGAAATGAGGATGTGTCTCTGAGACAATGAATTTCAAGATCAACTTTTTCTTCCTCTCCTTCTTCATTAGTAACAAAGTTATTTTGGAGAGGGGCCTGAATTTTTTGATCATCCCTATCCTTGCCTCTTCGATCTCTTTGGGTAATCTCGGGTGTGTTATTTGGTCTTCTCAAGTTACCCCTATTTTCTGCATTAGGGGGATTCCTGTAGTTCTTCTTCCCTTCCAATTCCAACCTTTCCATTCTAGAAGAAAGTGATTTTAGTAACTTGGTTACTTCATCCATTTGAGGGGGGGGAGTAGAGGAACCAGAGGTTGAGGCTTCAGACCTCCCCTTTCCTCTGTCTCTATCAACTTTACTTCTAAGTTTGTCAACTGCCAATATATTGGATTCCACTTCCAGGGCTGCATCTTGCATGTGAGCCAAGGAAGTGACTCTTATTTCTCTTAACAAGAGGCAGAAATCAGGATCGAAAGCACTAGAATAACTAATTTTAGTAGAGGTTTTTGTAGGTTTAATCTCAACAGGAATAATGTTATACATTTTATTAAACCTCTTTGAAAAGTCAGAAACAGATTCCCCTTCTCCTTTATTAAGTGATCCAAACTCTGTAATATAGTAAAGGAAATCCTTTTTATCCCCCCAATGTCTTAAGATTGCATCATATAGGGTTTCAATCCCATCAATAGATCCAAGAGCCAAGGCCCTAAACCATTTCCTAGCCTCTCCATCAAGGCTATGAAAACAAATCCTCATCCATACATCTTCATCTTCAATGACATAGTTATCTTCATAACTGTAAAAGGCTCGGAGGTGCTCTTTTGCAGTTATGTCTCCCTCAGCCATGAACTTAGGCAACTGCTTAAGGTAGCCACCAGCTGGGAGGGCATTCATAGGTTGAGGTGGGACAAGAGGGAATATCTGGAAGCTACTATGGCATCCATTATGTTCCTAGGAGGATTAGCACCTACCATAGAGATGTGAACTGGAGAAGAACCAAGAAGAGATGGATTTTGAGAAGGTGAGTCTGGGACTGTGTTTCTGGGAGAAAGGGGAAACAACTGAGGATTTGGAGAAAAGTCTATAGGTATTGAGGGAAAAGAGGTTTCCCCTTCTGTAAATGAAACAACTCTAATAGGGGGAGGAGTGGTAAAATACTCTGAGGTCCTGGGTCTAAACCATGATACAACTTCAGGGGAGACAAGAGTGACAAATCTCTCTCCTTCCAAACAACGATCAGGAGGGGAGAAATCAACAGGGACACTCCAAAAATTTAAATTTCTGGAAACTCCACCAGATGGTATAACAGGTGAATGAGAAGCAGATACTCGAGTTTCTAAATAAGGACTATGAAAGTTACCAGAAATACCTGGTACAACAGTTGAAGAACCTTCCTAAGGGGTCTTTATTTTTCTGATAATTTTCTCTGGTTCAACTGTTACGAGGGGAAAAATCTCTATGGCCAAGGGTAAACCACAACAGACAGGTATGACTGCAGAAATCAACTCAATTCCATTGTATTCTATATAAAATAATGTGCAAGATAAGAAAGAGGCCTAACTCGATCCAATGTTCGATGATGTTCCACCGTTGAGCACTGCGACCCAAATCTTTATACCTACAATAAGTTCTCAACAAACAAGCATAGAAAGTACAAGGTGATAGTATAAAGGGGTTAGCACATTAGATAACATAATCCATTAATAAGCATTACAAACATGCCCATGGATAATAATGATATATTTTCACGATACCAATAGGATGGGAAATGAGTGTTTCTATTAATAATTGATCAGTGGAAGTGACAACATTACAGACTTCCATGTTGGCACGATTCGAAACCAAGGAACCAAGTTTCTTCCAACTCTGCCTCCACCGCTTAAATCCTCCACCAAAGGCAATATCATGGGAGAGAGACAATGAGGTTCTTTCAACAATAGGGAAAGATATTGGGGGATGAACATTGTGTTCAGACTTGAGGGACAAAGGGATGCAGAGTCAATATGAAGTAATTTCTCCAGAGTAACTTTTCTCTCAAAGTTGAATTCTTTCTCCTCTTTTCCATAGCTCATAATTGTGCTTTTATAGTCTTCAAAATGCAACTGAAGGGACGAGTCATAACGTTTCCAGTATGTGAAAGGCCAAGGATCAAAGATCTCCTATCATGACATGGAAACTCGACTCCATTTTGTATTTTCTGGCAAAAATCCTGATGTATGTGGGTTGTAGTGGAGCATCCTGTGTATACGGATGTTGTATAGCAGATAGGGCGTGCATATGTGGAAAGATGTGTATTTTTGGCTCTAGATTCATCAAAAAGAGATGACAAGTCTGCATAGGGAAATGGAAAAAGGCCCTTTGTACAAGATATCAATGGTGGGGAAAATCTTGTGATAACAGATGCCCCCTAATGTGGGAGATCAGAGGAGTATATGCGATGGCCAAAATACATTATAAATAACCCAGAAGTGGAGTGGTAGAGAACCAACTGGATGAACTCGATTGCTCATTACATTATGTACTGACTTTGCATACATGGCTGCCAAGAATACAATGCATATCCATGTGGAAAATATACCAAATAAGTGTCCATGGCCATGAATAGGAAAAACAAATGCGGTTATATGCCAAAATTTATCATAGTCACAAAAAAGGCCCAGTGAAACCAGACTCAAAATTAATCTAAAGATATATGTATACCATGGAGTACAATCTGATCTCCCATGATCACTGAGGTTGAATAGGTGTTGGTCCAATGAAAGGGAAGCAACAACTCAGGAAAGTTGCGGCCACGTAGTGATGTCTTCAAGTATTCTACACTATCCTCCAAGGGTGAAAGTCTACATCATGTGAATAAAAGAGTTGAGGTCGAACATAATGAGACATTGTTTGATTACCGGTCATTGAGGTATACTGTTAAAAAACACGAGACAACCTACCAATAATGAAAGTAGGTATCAAGGCACCGAGTACATTCCTACAAGTATGAATAAAGGAGTCGGTGTCGAACACTTGAGAAATCCATTGATGTATTCCCATCTGTCAATGGTGAGAGAGCCTGCCACTAATGACTGCAAGCCTCAAAGTACTCATAAAACTCTAGGTCCCATATCCAGAATAAATGAGCTAAAGTCGATGAGAGACCCACTGAAAGGAGAGCATTAAGGCATTTATCATCATTCATCATGAGGAACAAAGCAGGAGCTTCATGATTTGGTGGAGATCAGACAAAGAACATGTTCACGAACCAACAACCCTATGCGTTTTTCGTGTGTACCAAATGCAAGTGGTATACAAAAAATACCCTCTGAATAACAACCAATGATGAAAACTATTGACAAAGGTGAGAAAACCACCAATAAGGCTAATGGCATCCAAGACACTGCACGAATCCCAAAGTGTGAATAGATGTCTTGTCATCGAACATGAGGGAAACCACCCAGTCATCAACCAATGATGAAATGTCAATTGTTGGGTTGAAGATGACCTACCGATGATGCAAGTAGGGCCAGGGTGCATGATAAGAACATAGTATCATGTGATTTTGAGACAAACTAAGGGTATGGCCGACATGAAAAGTCAATATTTCTAAGAAGTGGCCGACATAGGTTGATAGACTTCCTTTGAACAAGAGCATGAGACATATGGTGGACTCCGATAATGTAGACTCAATGATGTGACTATTAGATGCAAGATGCATCAATAATGTTCTCTATAGGGACTGGAAGAGTAACCAGTTGGTAGAGAAAACTATTTAACGAGATCAACTTCCTAAGGCCATGCTAAACCCAAAATTATTATGACACAAGGACTCAATAATTTTGTGCTCTGTTCAAAGGCAACACGACTGCTGCCAATTATAATATAGTACTCCCTTCCTGCCCATCTTTTTTTGTTTTTTCATAACAAATGAATGCTATGATACATAGGAGGAAACGAGTGTCGCAAGTAAGAAAAACTAGTTCCAGAAGTGGAACATACCTATGCTTAATGAAAGGAAATGCACACGGGAGATGGACACTCAGGGTGATGTTCCCTCCAGGGTATAGGGTGTCAAACTGTGAAGGATAT
The DNA here is from genome assembly GCA_010110895.2 of Picea sitchensis. Taxonomy (NCBI): domain Eukaryota; kingdom Viridiplantae; phylum Streptophyta; class Pinopsida; order Pinales; family Pinaceae; genus Picea; species Picea sitchensis. The sequence continues at coordinate 124,416 of SNQJ01S0014878.1, forward strand.
AAACAAGACTCTGCTTGGTTGATGATGCAAAAACTGCTTAGGAAATGGTTTATAACGCAAAGCGAGAACCGGCTAAAGGATCAATACTGCAAGTGAGGGCATGAGATGCAATCACAACTTAACACCAACAAATATCATTTTTTATGTCTTGTAGTCTACTTGGTGTGAAAAAGGGGTAAACTTGTGCCAAATAGATGTCTTTTCAAATCCAATCTACGAGTGTGAAAAAGACAAGTTCACTCGACAATCTTTTCTATTTTTGATAATGAGTTGGAAAAGAGCTTAACTAAGACTCATGACCTTTCAAATCCAATTTAAGGAGTGTGAAATGGACAAATCACTCGGCAATCTTTTCAGTTTTTAGATGAGTCGGAAAAGAGATTAATTAAGACTCGTTTTGTTGTCTTAATCAACATGTAAAGGGGGAGGCCAAGGCTCCTGTCTCGGTCTTCTGCGGAAAATCAGTATCTCACGGATAGCTGACAAAATCTTGGGAAAACCCAAAGCTCTCCAAGTCGCGGAGGAGAAAGTGCTAACGGAGGATACAATCTCCGTGATGGTTTGAATAATGTCTCTTAATGGAAAAGACATAGGTGGGGGTATGGGATGCCCCATCAGGTCGTCCCAATCGAAGGGAACCATGTCAGGACTTGGAGGGAGAGCATTCGGGGGAAGAATAAATCTCTCTCGTTTAGAAGGGGGAGGATTTGGAATGTTGATGACATGACCGAAAGGTGCATCACTCTCTTTAGGGAGAGTATGATTGACAAGAGATTGCACTGGTGTGGCCACTTCTTCAATTATAGGTTGAATATGATGCATAGTAATGGGGGCAAGAGACGCTTCACCCTTGACAAAGGGGGTGAGGTCGGGAGAGGATTGCGTCGGGGAACCACCAATATTATCAAAGGAGAAGTGGTGTTAGGAGAAACCATAGATGCCTCAGAATCCAAAGGGTTCTTGGGTGAGCCCCACGCTTCTGGTATCCCAGTAGTAGCCGGGCACAAACGAGTAAGGTGACTTCCTTCACAAGTCCTGCAAAGGAATTTAGGCTTACATCTGAGACGTCTAGGCTTCTCGATGTGGCTAGCAGGGGAAAGAGAGTTGTCTCATATATGATGAATAGAGGTTGGATACGTGACATGACTATGATTTGGGGTAAAAAGGATGGTGCCCTCAACATAATTGGCAGAGGTTGGGAGAAAGCTATCAACATAATTTGTAGAAAAAGTCGACCCATCTCCAACATGACTGGCAGAGGTTGGTGATGGAGCACTAGTATGACTGACAATGACTGGGTTAGCGATAGATTTCAGCATTTGATTCCAAGGTCCGGGGAAAGATTGATTCTAAAAAATTGCAAGCCAGAAAGGATCCTAGTGTACCAACTGTCCCTACCCAGAAAAGTGGTGGCCAATGCCAAAATGGTCCGAAGCGGTTTGGACGGGTATCGTCACTAAGGTCTGCGAAGAGACCGAGGAAGGATAAGAATTATTTGAGTGAGGATATATGTTTCCCCCTTGTGAAGGGGTCCCATAAAGAGGGTAGCCCGAACCGTAAAATTGATTCTCCCCATATGAAAGACCTGGGGGTACTTGAGGACCTGTCATGGAAAACGTGTTTGAAGGAACTCACATGGCGGATGAAAGATACATGGGTGGGGTGTAATAAGTGGAATAAGCACCCATCTGAGTACTGGCTCCTGAAATAGCATAGCTAGTATTGGATCCATAAAGGGGAAGGTTCCAACCTCCCATGGGGACACGACTCACATCAAATGAAGAAGTAGGCATCGTGTTAATGTTTATGCCATTATTATAGTTCTTTTCATTTCAATAGATAATAGCAACATAAGAACAAGATCACTGAGAAATACACATTCACAAGAGACACAACATTTATCATGAGAAACCCTCTAGGGGAAGAAAACCCAGCAAAACTTCCTTAATATAAATAGCCAATAC
>SNQJ01S0014879.1:59796-83775 GCA_010110895.2 Picea sitchensis
AGAGGGAGTTACTTGACTCAAGAGGGAGTCAAACAAATTGAGAAGAAGGAAGAGACATTACCTTCTTCCCTTCACAGTTCAGAGGGAGACATCCATTATTCCAGTTGCTCCAGAAGATATCTCCATAGATATTGCAGTAGGACATAAAAGGCCCATCTGGGCTTGACAAACTCTGCAAGAGGTAGAGGGACATGCATCCCCTCAAGGTACTTACCGAGAAAGCAAGAAACTAAAGAGATTTTCGAGCTACCTTTCCGCCATGAGCCACATCATTGTTTTTGAGCCTTCTTGTCATGGAGAAGCTACAGGTGAGCAAGTATGGCAAGATGCCATGACAAGAAGAACATCAGTCTATCTTGAAGAATGATGTATGGGATATTGATCCGAGACCAGAAGGGAAGTCTGTAGTGACTTCCAAGTAGATCTATATGATCAAGCATGCAGCTGATGAAAGTGTCTAGAAATACAAAGTGAGATTTGTAGCCAGAGGGTGCTCACAAGTAGAGGGAGTTGACCTTGATGAGACATTTGATTCAGTAGCCCGATACACTTCCATCCGTACTATCATCCATGAATGTAAGGAAATCCTTTCTCAATGGTGAGACTGAGGAAGAAGTTTACATCAAGCAGCGAGAGGGATTCGTGACATACGATGAGAAATCTCATGTGTACAGGTTGAAGAAAGCACTGTATGGACTAAAGCAAGCACCTCGTGCTTGGTATAAGAAACTGGATGGATCCTTGATGAGTTTGGATTTCAGCAAGAGTGTTGTTGATCCAAACCTATATTATCATATTGTTGGTGACAAGTGTCTGATCTTGGTCCTGTATGTGGATGAATTATTCCTTACCGTTTCAGAAAGACTTATTACTGAAATGCAAGCGAGCATTGACTTTTGTTTTCGAGATGAAGGATCTGGGTATGATGCACTACTTCTTGAGACTAGAAGTATGGCAGAAGACTGATGAGATACAATGGAAATATTCGAGATGATGAACTTGAAGAAGATGAATGAGGCTTCTTCTGATTCAGATGAGATTGATCCACAAGTGTACCAACAGTTGATTGGATCATTGATATACCTGGTTAACACTAGACCTGATATATGTCGATGCAGATTGGGTAGGGAGCGCAGTGGACCGGAAGAGCACATCCGGTTGTTGTTTTACCTTGGGGTTATCCATGGGTTCTTGGTGCAACAGGAAACAGACCTTTGTAGCCTTGAGTGAGGCAGTTTGCGAAGCAGTGTGGCTTCGCTAGCTTCTGACAGATTTATTTGATCATGAGATGGATCCTACCATTACTCATTGTGATAACCAGAGTTGTGTGAAGCTCTCTAAGAACCATGTGTTTCATGATAGATCGAAACACTTTGAGATAAAATATCATTATATCAGAGACATGGTGCAGAGGAAAGCAGTACATGTGTAGTACATTCCTACCCATGATCAGATTGCAGATATCTTCACCAAACCGCTTGCCAAGATGAAGTTTGAGTACTTCCATGAGAGAGTTGGCCTGGTGGAGAATGCCTCCCTAGCTGAGAGGGAGTGTTGATGATTACAGCTACATGAGACATCCTCCAGGACACAGACTGAGTGAGTCGGCCTGAGAGAGAGCCCATGAGTTGGGTATGCCCATGAGATGGGTGTGTTGTTCCTCTCTAAGACGGAGACGGAACGTTGTGTGCCCCTGTGTGGGGTGAGGAAGCTCATGAGTTGAGAGTGCACATGAGATGGGTGTGTGGTTCCTCTCTGAGATGGAGATGGAACACAGTGTGCCCCTGTGTGGGGTGAGGAAGCCCATGAGTTGGGTGTGTCGTTCTCTCTGAGATGGAGATGAAATGATGTGTACACCTGTGAAGGGTGAAGGAGCCCATGTGATGGGTTTACTGTTCTCCTCTGTGCAGAGAGTTGAGATGATGTGATACTCCAAATGATTCTCCTGTGAGACACAGTGAGATAGAGATTTGTTGAGTAGGACGTTCATGTGGCTGAGCACAGGTGGACATGATCCTAGTCGCTGAGCACTAGTGAGTGTATTATGATGATTCTCCTATGAGATGCAATGAGATAGAGACTTGGACGTTCCTATGGCTGAGCACAGATGGACGTGCCCCTAGTGGCTGAGCACTAGTGGGTGTATGAGATCCCTTGCTATATTGTCCAAGAGTGAGACTTACCTGTAACCCTATTTGTGATGTAAAGGGTACAAGTTGACCCCACCATAAAGTGAAAGATATTTAATGTAAAAGATAATTAATATGGTAATTATTAATTATATTTTGTGTTACTGAGGTCGGCCATGTTGTGCCAATAGATACTACTCTTGATATGTCTAGTCTAATACAAATAAAGGTAATTTCCCCATTGAGGAAACATAACACAAGTGTGAGTTTGGAAATTTCAGCAAGTACAAGTTCTAGGGCTGAAGTGCACACCTCTCTTGGGCGCTAACTTTCTAAGTTTTGTGAGCACCCTTTTGTGTGCTAGGTTTATGGTGTGGGAGGTCTTTCTCTTGAAGAATATAGCAAAGGATTGGCTGGATTTTCTTCCCTTGTTGAGAAGGGTTTCCCAGGATACTTCTTGTGTGCTTGTGCATGCTGTTTTCTTCTTGGGATCTTGGTTACTGCAGCAAAATGTTTATGGTGTAACTGCAATTATCTATGGTTCAAGTAAAATGATAAAATTGGAAGAAACTTCATGCTTGAGCCCAGCTTATTGAAAAATCAACATTGGCATGGTATAACCAATGTCTAGTGTCTAAATGTATATGAGTTAATGCTAAGTCATGTCTATTGAGTCGTATGGAAATTGCGCTAAGTCCTCCCTAGGTTTTTTTTAATGTTTTAGTCAAATAAAAAATTTCCCATAAAACGGACATTTTTTAATGTAAAAGTCAATAAAGTCATAAAAATGGCATTAGTCCTTGTTAGATGCCATATTTGTGCTTGTTTTCTAAGCCAGAGCACCTCCTAAACCCTAATCCCCCCTTTGTTGAGGTAAAAAAAAGTGATTTTAATCACTAAATGTAATTTGCTCTCAAAAAGGTAAAAGGGGACATTTTAATTAAATTGCTAAAATTTAGGAGTTGTTGAAACTTAGCAAACATGTCGGAAACATGTTTTTCCGTGTCTGGAGTCCCAAGTATAGTTGGCAAGGCCTTCTCCTAGTGAAGGCACCTAGTTTAGGTGACATGGCAGGAGGGAGGATATCCCAAGGAGGCTATGCGCACCTCCTCCTATAGTTAGCGCACTAGCATTCAGGGGCGCTAATCCCAAAGCACCACTCAACCTCGCCCTCACCTACCACCCTCAATTCACTTGCCCTCACCCTCACTTCACTCCTACACACCCTCACATCACTCCACTCCACCTACCTCTCACTCCACTCATCCCCCACCTCACTAGTGCGCCACTCCTCTTCTCCCATGCACCCTTACTTGGTAATCTTCACCCGGATTTGTAAAAATCAAGCTCGACCCTCCTCCTTTTGTCAATTGGAGCTTGGGCGACTTGATGATATGGTAACACTCTTTCTTATTTGAATCAAAGAGTCTTTGGAGGTCAAGTTGTTGGTGTGTGGTTTCAATGTGTGGATGAATGTTTGTACATGAGGTGATGTTGCTCTAAATTTCTCTCTTTTACTTTGCATATTGGCTAATGGTAAGAATATTGTTATTTAGTTGGAGTAGATAGTTTAAACGTGTTTGTTAATCTATCTATCTTGTGTACTTATACTTGATGCTTGTATTGCATGTTGTGTTTTTCCTTAAACTAACATGTAAATGAAGTCTCTTTTGTAGGAAACACCAATCTTTTGCAGGTATTTGCGAGGTGTTTAGAGCGCACAAGACCCATTCTTGGAGAAACAAGAGAGCTTGATTGCATCTTTTGTTTTTCTAAGGAGTTTGAAAAGGCATTCTTCCCTCTTCTTCACACCAAAAGGGACCCCATAGCCCAAGGATTCACAAGCTCAAGCAAAGGCTCTAAAACATCAGAATTTTCTCTTCCCTTCTCTTTTCTTTTCGCTTGCATGATTAGCTAGATTTACATTTAAGGATTATATTTTATCATCTAGCATTGCATGAGCAAGTATTAGATCCAGTTTCATTTTGTTTTTCAAATTAAAAAAAAGAGATTAGATCTAGTTTTATTGTTGCAATTTTCTGAATTTTATTGTCTTATCTCAAGATAGAAAGTTGTTAATTGTTTGCATTTCATATCTAGCCAATTAGATGTTTTATGTTGATGTTTTAGAACAGCCAACAAAAAACATCTAATAGGGCTTAGTTAGCCACATCTTAAGTCTCCTAAAAACCCAAAACAATTACCTTTATTGCATAAAAAAAATTGGAAAAATTTGATCAAGTTTGTTCAACTTTCTTTTACTTCTTTATATTGTTTTCTGTCATAACCTAATCAACTTTGTTTGCTGATTTTTAGCAGGCCCATCACAAAACAAGGGAGAATTTGACAATTTTTTAGCCAAAATTGAAAATTCTTCACCCCGAGTTGGACCCTTTGAACCTAGTAGAAGAAATCGCCGAGTAATTGGAAAAAATCGGGGAAATCGCGAGTTTTTCAGCGGGCTGATTTTTTCAAAACAAAAATCCTCAAGTTTTTGGATTTTGAAAAAATGGCGAGTGTTTGAAAAACTCGGGAAAAACTCGCCAAAAATCGGAAAAACTCTGTAAAACTCGCCAGTTGCCCAGACCACGGGATAAAGAGCCCGATTCAGTTTTTTTTTTGTCATTGTGTTTTTTTTTATGTGGAGCAGCAAGGGAAGAAGTTTGTGGAGGCCATCTAGCATTTTTGAGGTGTGCAAAGGCAGGGTAGTGGATTCATCCATAAACTTTGAAGATTTTTGTGGTGGAGCAAGGTTCAAACTTCAACCGGTTGGATCTTTGAAATTTTCATCCACAACCTCCAAGCACAGGTATGTATGCCCTTCCCAATTTGTATACTAATTGTTTCCATACACTTGCCTGTTTTCTTGCTTCTTTGTTTGCTTAGATTTAGGTTTTTTTTTTATCATCTTGCTAATAATTTATAGAACAAACAAAATGTAAGGGGTTTTTTGGAAAATTTCAATGGGGTATTTAGCTTGTTTTTTTAGTTTTTTAGCCACCTTGTTGATGCCATTTTTCATGGCTAACATTCTTCTTTGGATGGCTGATTTTTTAAATTAATATGCTGCAATTTTGTTTTCAAGTGGGGTTTAACGTATTTTTTTGTGTTTTTTTGCCCTAGGTCCATTCCCATAGCACTGAGCAAACATGCCTAGAGCCTTGGATCCAATGTGGGAGTATGGTGACCCTAAAGAAGGAACAAATCGAAATTCATTATTTTGCAAATTATGTGGGACACGTATTAATGGAGGGGTATATAGGTTGAAATACAATTTGGCCAAAATTTCGGGGTTTGATGTTGGGCCTTGTAAAAACGTGAGCCCAGAGATTATGAGAGTTGCCCATAATTCAATTAATACAAAGATCAGAAAGAAGGAAGAGTCAGCTACAAAAAAGATTAACTTGCAGCTTTTAAGATATATCAAAGTTCACCAAGGATATCTTCCCATGCCACTGAGGGTAGTGGGAGGGGCTCCACAGTCGCAGCTTCACCTGTTGGGAAGATCCCATCTTACTTTGTTCCAAGAACTGGACCTGGAGCACAACCATCAATTAAATTAGTGGTTAAAAAAAGGGAGCAGCAAGAAGCAAGCAGGTTAATGCGGAGGTGTCTTGTCTGGAGTGACTTACCTCTCACCATCACCAAAAACAACCCATTTTGGCAACCGATGTGTGATGCCATTGCAGTTGTTGGCCCGGGGTTTAAAGCCCCTTCATATGAGGAGTTGCGGGGACCTATTCTTCAAGAAGAGAAGAAGGACATCAATGCCAGGTTGGGGGAGTTCAAGGAATCATGGGAAAGCTCCAGGTGCACAGTGATGTCTGATGGATGGACATATGGGAAGGGTAGGACCCTTCTCAATTTCTTGGTACATTGTCCTAAAGGTTCCATGTTCATAAAATCAGTTGATGCATCTGCACATGTGAAAGATGCAACATTATTATGTGAGTTGTTGCATGGGTTCAATGAGGAGATTGGTGCAAATCGAGACAGATAATGCAGCTAATTATGTGGTTGCCGGTAGGATGCTTATGGAGAGGCATGGCACAGTGTTTTGGACTCCATGCACTGCACACTACATTGATTTGATGTTTGAGGATGTAGAGAAAATTCCCTTCGTCAAGGAGGTGATTGATCAGGCGAAGAGCATCCCTAAGTACATATATAACCATGCTTTTGTTCTCAACCTCATGAGGACATACACCAAAGATAGGGAGTTGCGACGTCTAGCAGTCACACGTTTTGCGACACACTTCCTCACCCTCCAGTGCTGACGCTTTTATACACACTTCCTCACTCTCTCTCCGCCTTTGTCGTCGCGATGAGTTGAAGCAAAATGTTTGTTTCGGTGAGGATGCGATCGCAGACATAGCGTATAGAGATGGTGAGCCATTGCTAGATTATAAAGCAAGCTGGACCTTCTTTGGGAAGGAGTAGAAGAAGTCGTTCACTGATGAACTTTTTGGTAAAGGCTCCGTGATTATTGATGCATAAGCCCGTGATCGGTATTTATGTGCATATTTGTTTATATGATGTTGTTGCTTTTATATATTGAAAAATGTTTAAAATTTTGAAAAAAAAATGAATAAATTATGTATTTTACTGTCGCCGAAGTTTCTTCCTAGGCTATGTTTTCGTGGACCCCTTGCCAAGTTTTGTCGAAGGTTTAGTTTTTCCACTTAGGCTCTTTAGCACTCAAGACTCAGTCTCTTTTGTAATAGTTAATTAGTATCTTGATCCATTCTATAAAGATCCAAAAAATCATAAAAAGTAAAAAGAGAATTCATCCTCTAAGTGTATTATTTTGTTATTCTAATAATCAGACTTCTTGCCCAAAGCCTAAGGCAAGTGATGAAAGATTGGAGCGTAATAGCAAGGATCACACCAATAGGGAAACCCCTTTCTCATGAGAGTATATCAAGGTTATCCTAAGGAGACATCCCCTGACCTAGCAAATGATAAAACTAAGGCAAGGGATGCAAGAAAATCCCTCTTAATCGGGTCACTCAAGTCAAAAGGTTCTTAAGGATTTTAAGGGATGAAGTAGTAGTGAAAAATGGAGTGTACCTTCCCATAACAAGACAACAAAGAAAATATGGCAGCTTCAAGTACAAAATGATGTTAGTGCTTCATAAGACCATGAACCTTCAAAAAATAAACTACAATTATATAAAATTGCAGCAATATAATAGTTTCACAACAGCACAAGTATTTTGTGACAGCTGTACATGCCTTGGAATTGCTTAAAAAGAGAAGAAAATGTAGCTTTAACTAGGCATAATAATAATCAATTGTCACAAGAAATTTATGAATGACCTAAGTGCAATTTATGTAGGTGAATGAAACAAACTAGCATGAATTAGTATGGCTGTAGCAATCTTTTGTAACAACAGCCAGTTCTAGTGCTCAAAATTGCAAGGAAACACCATGTAAACTTAGCACTTATCTAGTAGATAGTTTGGCAATTGTCACAAGCAATTTCTCGAGTGAGTTAGGTGCAAGATATGTAGGTGTATGCAACAAATAAATGTAAATTAGTATGGTTGTAAAGAAGATTGCAACAACAACTATTTAGTTAATGAATTAGTCTAATTTAGGGTTGGGTAGAAGTTAGCAAAGTTTTCCAAGGAAGAAGGTTTGAGTGTTTTGTTTGGTCAATCATTCACTAGAGTGAGTAAACTAGTGCCTTTATAGGGTAAATAGAGTAAATAGGTGATGGTTTTCTCTTGGAAGTAATAACAAACTGATTATACTTGTCTAAGGAGGAAGAGGTGGATGGAGGAGGTGCTAGCACTTCAAGGCCTCAAACATCCAAACCCCAAAGGAAAATTTACTAGAGAGAAAGCAATTTTAGGCCCTAGCGAATATTCCTTCCTTATAGGATTAATGAAAGGTATTAAGAGAAACAATAACTAGACAATATCTTCTAAAGTGCTAGTATTTTAAGGCTTTAGAAGTTTATCTAAGTCAAATCACCTTAGTAAAGTCTAGCAAATGAAGAGCAAAGAAGTAGAACCTTAAGTCATTTTCTCCTAGGGTTTGTCAAGCAAACAATTTCATAATCTTTAACATGAATAAGAAATATACCATAACCATTCAACATGAAAATGAAAAATTGCGGTTGATTTACTTACTTCACCAAGAATAATCAAGCAATAAAAAACCCTAGATTGCCAAGTAACTTCACCAAGAAATGATCCAAGTTGCAAATTTTAACCTCCAAGAAAAGTGTGCCTCCCTATTTCACCCAATAATAACTCCTGCACAAATTTCAGACCACACTTAGTCTGTGATGATGAAAAATGAGAGTACTTTCTCTATTTATACAAAACTAATGACCTTTAATTAATTTTAGGTCAAATAAAGGTCGACCTCGCCAATTTACAAATAAATTCAAATCTGGTATAAATAAGATTAATTAACCCCTAAAATCATCTCCAAGGTGACCTGAGCCCTAAGGTGGAACGCTAGTTCCGTGATGTAATGTTTAAGCCCCAAGCCCTGGATGGCGCCCACACATGCCAATCAACTCACAACTTACCTCCAACGTGCAAACCCTAGTCTGGATGACGTCCCGTGGTCATAATGGTGACATCATGGGCTCTCAAGGTCAACATCCAAGAGGAAAAGCAAGATCCCCCTGGGCCTAGAATTCCACGTATGCCTAAAGGCAACGCCCTTCTTCTTCCTCGGTGGAAATCTTTGATGTCTTCTTGCCCTTGGATGGGGTTACAGAATAACATCCATCCGTGGGCTTTCAACCCATGAAGGTCTAAGCCAATGATTCCCATGTTTACCTCCCGCCCACCATCAAAGTTCCGGCATCAACAAGAAGCACGCTTCATCCATGGGTTCATAAGATCAGTGACTATTGTTAATATTATGGTAAAGCTGCTGGAGGTATTAACCTTCATTGTGACCTTGACAAGATTAGAATATTTCGAAGGTGAAAAGAATTGAATGTAACCATAGAAGAGATGTCGGTTAAAGGAGATAATTAATATGAATTAATAAGTACCCAAAAGGAGAAGTCGGTCCCTCCTCGACACCGCGCAGGCAAAGATAACACAGGAGGCTAGTCTTCACTTTATTACACAAAATTCTCAAAATCGCAGAGATGCAGTTGGCGCCTTGTGTGCAAGTCTTGGGGAAGGTGTTGCGTCAGTTTTTTGGGTGGGACTATTTGATCATTTTTGGTTACTTATTTCTTGGTGAATTATCCTTGCTTGGATATTGTTTTTCTACCAGGATTCTTCTCTCGTCAAGGTCAAGGTGCTCTCTGGGTGAGCCAGTCATGGTTGCATATTGTCTATGGTTAAACGAGAAAGTACATCCATTATTCCTAACAAGTTATGGGCCCACACCTCCTTCATTCAAATTTAAATCCACCGGAAGAGAGCATAGCCATAAGGATACTAAGCTCGCTGAACAATTGTCACTAGGGTTTCTAGCGGCAGGAGCGCCTGCTTACTGCCGCCAGATTACTAGCAAAAGGCCAGAAACCCTAAAACCCTTATTCAACACCTTATGATGGAACAACTCAATCAACGAGAAGGTATTCAAGTGTGCCTTAGTCCAATGCAACTCTTGGCACTCTCAGAAGGCAGAAACGCCAAAGTTGAAATTTTGGATCAAAGCATGATCACTAATGGCCAACCGAAGTCATGAGTGAAAAGACTAGCCATCTACACTACTCAACACTCAAAGGAACAATTGAAGATGTGACATATGTGGATAATTGACAAGCATTCTAGGCATATGATGTGAGATCAAGCCATATTCTCAAATCTAGATAAGAAATAGTATATCGCATGCGTAGATCTTGGAGACAAAAAGCACTTACCCAGTCGAAGGAATTGACAAGCCTCCGTCAAGTTGAAATAGGTAACAATATTCATTTAAGCAATGTCTTATATGTACCGGGTTTATTAAAGAATCTTGTATCCATATCTTGCCTAGGGAAGACAAAGGAAGTCATAATAGATTTCAGATGGAAAAGTGTTATCTTGAATAAAGACTCCAAAGATAGAGAATGCTATAGGCTATTGGAACCCGTGGAAGGAAATCTATACGCATCACTAGAACAAAATGATGAAGCTCTTGTACATGATGAAGTCGATCCCTAATGAACTTTGGCATAGAAGGTACCATATTAACAATCAAGCATTACCTTTCTCAAAAAGATGGTTGAATACCGTAATTACGTACCACACACAGTTGAATTTGCATAGGTTGTGCTCTTCAAAAGAATATCAAGAAACCATCTCTAAGCAAAGAAATACTAGATCTAAGGAAACTCTAGATCTAATACATTCAGATGTTTTCCTTCTGATGCCACCAAATCTCTAGGAGGTTCTATTTACCATGTAATCTTCATAGATGATTAGTCGCAGAAAAGACTTGGTTATATCTCTTGAAGACAAAGGACCAAGTATTTCTAGCAAGTTTCAAGAATTCAAAGTAGAGATAGAAAATCTCACAAACAAGAAAAATCAAGACTTTGAGAACTGGGGCCAATGGAGGAGAATAATGCGATCCAAGGAATTCATGGGTTTCTTGCAACCTATGTGGATTAGGAGGGAGTTGATCGTTACTCATAATCCTCAATAAAATGGTGTAGAAAAAAGGAAGAACGGATCTATTGAAGAAACCGTGAAGGCAATACTAAACAATCAAGGTTTATCTATGTTTTTATGGGAGAAGTAGCCATGACAACAATATATGTCCGTAACAAGTCCCTTCCGACATTGAAGGAGGCATCTCCTGAAAGAAACCTAATGTGGAAAACTTAAGAATCTTGGATGCCCCGCTTACTCTCATATTCCCAAAGACAAAGGAATAAATTAGAACCCCGTGAAAGATGGGAGGATATTCGTGGATAGTGATTCATCCTAGGCTTATAGAATCTATATCCCCTAACAACATAAGATTGAAGTCACAGATGTGACCTTCAACGAAAAGATGGCTTTCAAGAAATCCATAGCAAACTATAGAAGAAGAAGAGTATGAAGAGCCTACTGAAGAAGGCACATGTCTTCCAAAGTTAAATAAAGAAAAGAACAATCCTGATCATCGGATGCAACCATGTGAGACCATTGATTCGCATTAATCGTATTCCAAAACCAAACGACCAACTTCTGGTTTCAAGCTAACCTACAAGAAGTGCAGACATAAAGCTCCAAGTGGAACCTTCAAAAAGTAAGAAGCCCAAGAGATTCTCCTCCAACTGGCAAAGATGGATGACAAAGCTTCCTAGACTTAAGAACTCCCACCACGCTTTTGAAGAGGCGTACCGAAGAAACAATGGAAAGAAGCCATGACAGAAGAACACCAATCCATCATGGAAACTCCATACAGAAATTGTGTCTAGACCTAAAGAAAAAATAGTAACTTCAAAATAGGGTCTATAAGATCAAACATGCACAGACGGAAGGACAACATAAAGCAAGGTTTGTAGCTAGACTACTTTCTCCCGCATGAGGGAGAAGACTATGACTTAAACATTTTCCCCGTTGCCGACATACTTCCATTAGAGCTATCATGTCTCCTTCCATGGATCGGAGTTTACATCAAATGGATGTATAGACAACCTTCCTCAATGGAGCAATCGAAGAAGAAGTATACATTGAACAACCCTAAGGGTCAGCGCTACCCTAGAGACACTCATGTCTGCGTACTAAAAAGAAGCTTTTATATGGACTCAAGCAAGTCTAAGAGCTTGGTATGCCATAATAGATAGCAACCTAATAAGATTTGGTTTCTCCAAAAGTCATGCAGATCCAAATCTTTACTACAAAGTCGCGAACAATGCAATCATGATTCTACTACTATATGTCGACGCTCTATTCCTAACAACAAAGCGGCATTCCTTTTTATCATCCAATGCAAAAAGGAACTAGCTTCCTCGATTTTGATATGAAAGATCTTGGTCTCATGCATTATTACTTGGGACTAGAAGTATGGCGTGTTTTGGTGAAGTATTCCCTTGGACAAAGGAAAGCATGCAATAAAGATTCTTTCTCGTGAAGTTTGGAATGATGGATTGCAATCCATGGACACTCCTATGACCACGAATATAAGAAAAGTAAGAGATCTCGACCGATCCGCAGATCCGCCTCATATCAAAACCGGTTGGTCATTGATGTAATGGTAAACACTCTGTCGACATTTTGCTTTGGCCAGAACACACTAAGCTACCTGTGCGGGAACCTTATTACGAGTATTGATAGTCAGAAGCATGTTCTAAGATATATTCGCGGGACACTAATCCATGGTTTAAGATATACCGCATCCGCTGATATACATCTTCATGGATTCACGTGTTCGACAAGGTGAAGCATGGAAGAGTACTTCAATGTAAGCCAAATTGGATTCACTCATGATATCTTGGGGCAAAGGGGAAACAAAGTCTATCGACTCAACACAAAGAAAAGAAGAATATATCGCAGATGTGAGGTACGTACGTAAGTTACCATATCGGTGAAAGTGGATTTCTAGATTATTTGATCAGTTCCAAATTCGGACTACATAATACACCGCGGTGTAATCGTGAGTTGTATAAGGCTATCAGAATTCCGCTATTTCAAGGAACTACCAAAACATTACTGGAAATCACCACTACTTCTATTCGCAGATAAAGTCCGTGAAGGAGAAGTGAAGCTCCAATATTTTCCCACAGATGAGCAGACAGCAGAAATCCTGACAAAACCTCGGTCTAATAAATTTTGCATATTTCCGAGACAAATTTGGGATTGTGGAAATAACTCCCTTAGCTAAAGGGAAGAAATGGCTCTCCGGAAGTTAGAGAGACACCGACATATCTTGATTTATGGATTTACCACGTTTTGAAAAAATGGTCCAGAGGGCGCTCCTTTCTCCAGCCTCGAAAGTGGTTGAGATATTTAACGTGCATTTTCCATTTTGAATGGTCCGTGACATCAACAGCCATTTTCAGAATGAAAATAGTTCGGATGGATCAAGGTTGATGTACCATAGACAATCCATCCCCCTTGTGGCTAACATAGGGAATGGTCTAGGATGCCTCTGACGCCACTCCCTCAAGTATCAAGAAGACCGGTCCGGAGATAATCATTCTTCTGGGCTCACGCCAGAGCGCTTCAAGAATGGTCCGCTTTGGGCTGCCAGGTAAAATAGTCATTTTGAAATGGTCCGACACAATTCTCTAGGCATTCATTATCTCTAGGTTGCACTTGTTTAGTGCCAGAGGAATGGCCTAGATATAGGGTGAATGGTCTGTTCAAATAATCAGGACAGCATTCTTAGGCGCACTCCATTCTCCGTGTTGCACTTCTTTAGAGTCGAGGAATGGCCCTATAGGAATGGTTCGTATTCTAAATCGTGGCCGCTTATTCTTCCCGTTTGAGAACAGTCCGAGCTCCATTATTGATTTTCACTGAGAAACGATGCCCTTCCGCATCTCATATATAGATGTGAGTGGGGAAGAATGGCCCGATGACTCCGGCTTTATATCATAACATTGTTTCTGCAAGGGTTGATATAAGTTGATATGATTACTATGGAGAATGTATGTCTCCGCTGGCCAGAGGTATGCTACTGTGGTGTATTTGTTACATTGCTTGTGACTATGTGTCACGGATTGAGCAGTTGTGTACTACTACCATAAACACAGTTGTGTTCTCACAATTGACATTGTACCAAGTGTAATGGAGATTATCCAGTTGGATGCACAATGACTGCTCATGATTTAATTAGTCTGTGTGGCTATAACAATGCATAAAGGAGTATAATTAATATGAATTAATTAGCACCCGGAATGCAGAGCATTCCGCTCCTCGCAAATCGGGCAGAGGGCGAGATAAAATACGTAGTGAGGCCGCCTTCATTTTACAAACAATTTCTAATCGCAGATACACCCCAGCGCATCTGGCTACTTGGGCAAATTTGCGCGCAAGTCCCAGAGAAGGTGTTGCCGCCACCAAGTCTATAGTTTCGGTCTTTCCCCGGCTGGACTCTCCTCGATCGCCTTTGGTTACTTTTGCTTGGTGCATTATCCTTTGTTGGCTATTGATTTGCTACCGTGATTCTTCTTGTCAAGGTCAAGGTGCTCGGGGTGGCTTCGAAGCTCATGGTTGGGTGACAACAGATATTGTCTATGGTTAAACGAGCACATCCATCATATTCTACCACACCATAAATATGTAAATCACATCCACAATTAAATTCAACATGTGCATCAAACCCCCACCTGCATAAATGCTCAAAGACGCTATGCAATTTAACAAGTCGTAAGCTTCAAGAAGGTCTCTCAAGGTGTCCTAGTGGGCTAATCCTCCTTAAGCTCGCTTCCCAAGTGAGAACCAATCTAGATCATGCAAGTGTATGAGGTGGCGTAAGTTTGGGCATGGGGCAGTTGATAATGGAAAATGTAAGTCTTACCTCGCCTTCAGATAAGGTGTCGCTTCATCATAGATGCTACTATTCTAGCCCATTTACCGCCTTTTTACTCTTAGCTTCATTATCTTTGATCTTTGCTTTTGTGCTCAAGGGAATAGTTGAGGACACCATCCTAGATTGGTGACCGTGAGGTGATGCAAAGATTATCCAAGTAGAAACATTCCACCTGAGATGAGAAGGTTGTCTGCGATGAGACCCCTTCTTGGCTATGCCACCAAGAGTCACTCACCGGCTTCAGGACCGAGATATAGGTGGTAGTGTCACACCGCCACATGCCCATGGTCATAATAGGTAGGCTCGGATGAGACCTCCTATCCACCAACTAGTACCTTGAGTATTTATTTATCTTATTGTTTGATTAAGGGATTACAAGTATCCGGCGCATCAATTACAACAATGTCCATATCATGATTGAGATGGACATTGTTGTACTTGATGTGCCTGATACTTGGGGAATTCTCTTATCTAGGAAGTGGGCTGCAACTTTGGGTGGTAATTTACAAATGGATTTAACTTAAGCCACCATTCCTACTCCAAATGGTTTAACGTTTATATTGAATAGAGAGTTGGGAAGAAAATATCATGTGGGAAGATTCTAGGAGAAAGGATAACGAGATTGTATATCGAGAAGTAGAAATGGGATTTTATGAGATAGAGTCTACCTCTCTAACATCTACCAAGATGGAACTTAATAGTAAAACCCCAAGCATTTGTAATATTTGGGACACCATGGATCCTTTTGATGGGCTTTTTCTTGAGGAAGATTTGGATGAAATAGATAATGGTTTGCCTCCTTTAGAATTAAAGTCAAAGTTGGATTTATCAATTGAAAATGTTTTATCATCTCAACCTTCATCAAAGGTATTAGTTAGATGTCAAAATAAGTCGATGGAATTCTTGGGTCACACCCTCCTTATTTTTCAAAAATTGGGAAAATCAAAGATAGAACGTGTGATGAAAATCTGATGGAAAGTAGTAAGGATGATAAGGTTAATATTGACAAAGTAAAGCATATCATCCCTAGTAGAAGGTATGCCAAGCCTTTTAAGGAAAAAATTAAGTTCAGAAACTTTTCATTTGGCACCTATGGAAAATCATCAGAATTTTTTTAAGGAGGATTGTCTCAAAATTGGCTAAGCTTAAAACCTGAATTCACATGGAAAATCAAAAGTCAACATCTTAAGTGTAATGCCTCTTCTCTAACAACTCTTCTCGCATGTTGGGACAACATAAAGCTTCATACATGCCAAAGGAGATGCCCCCCTTGAAGTGCTTCTTCATATGGTAACTTGGTGTCCAAGGGCGCCCCTTGTAACATCTCTAACCCTTATCCTTGTATTTCAGTTTTGTATTATTTTCATTACATTTATGATTATGTACTTTGGGATTTATTTTTGTATCATAGTTCATTTTTGTAATTATATATGTTGTACAATGATTATTCCTTTATGTAATTATTGTTTATAGCATTTTTCATTTGATATATATATATAGGCATATATATATATATATATATGTTGGATATTGATGAGCACTTTTGTAGATAAATGGATTCTCAGATGCTCTCCTTCCCAAGTGAGAAGATCAACACACGTCCCCATGTGGAGAAATATGTTGACCACCTATTCATCCAGTAACTCCACAAAAATTATGAAGATATGCATCAATGATGCTAACAAGTCGAGATCTTTAATCTACAGTGCAATTTTTGCCTCCAACACACACTTTTTTAATTGGAATTTCCACACCCCTCTGTGGGTTAACAATGTAATAGGTCTACATAATCATGCTTTTAGGTCACAATTCTTGGGATTTCATTAGAAGAGTTCCTTTCACCTAGTGTTTTTTATCCTCAAGTTATTAATTTGGCCCAACTACCTTTATTAATTTCCCTTGAGTTTTTCCCTCACACTTGCAGTAATTTCTCCAAAGTGGTGAAAGATGCCCTAATGGATTCATCCTCTGGTAAATAGTGTTTAGGAATGATGTAAAATGACCATGTTAGATACCAAAAAGTTTCGCTAAAATTGCGTCAAGTCTAGATAGGTTTTTTAATTAATTAAAATTTCCTAAATTGGAAATTTAATTAATTAATTATTTTTGATAAAATTGTAAAAACTAGTCCTTGGGCTTCGGGAGTGATATTTGTGCTCAAAAGAAATGGAATGAGACCCTGACACCTGGACCAAGTTTCAAAATTACTGGACAAGTTTTTATAGGTGTTTGTCCACATAGGAGTCTTAGTCAGATAAAAGCAGTTTTTAATTGCTAACCCAAGACATGGGAAAGATGTCGGCTCTGTAATAATTGAGTAAATGGAGTAAAGTAAAGGTAAATAATGATGAGAGAGACACATCCTAACCTATATCCAACCCCTTTCCTAACCTTTACACACCCTCACTCACTTGTCAATTAAAACCCCCACGCCCCTCATGGGGAATTGTGCCCCCCTTCCAAGAAAAAGTTAGTAACTTGCTTTAACACACAAGTAAGTTGTGGGCCCCCCCTCATGAGGTGCGCCCCTTCTTCCTAGACCTTCCACATCCCACATGGAGTGTGTCTCCCACACTCAAGCACACTCATCCCAAGAAATCTCACGCCCTCCTTAGGATTTGTGCCCCCTCTTTGGAAAAAAAGTGGAAACATCTTTGAAAAAGGTGGAAACTTGTTTTTAAAGCAAGTTGTGGGCCTTTCTCTTGGCCTATGCGCCCCTCTTAGCTTGCCACATTCCACTTTCCAAACTCTTCTAAACCTAAAATCCATGTGCCCTCCTTCCTTGGAGCTCATCTTGGGTTGGATTTTTGACAACGAAGATCCAAGAGGGGTCTCTTTACTCCCTGTTATAAATGAGACTCTCCCCTCCCTCAATCACTTCACCATTCTTCCTGGAAAAGTATTGTTAGTTCCCTCAAGACCGCTTATTCAACTAGAGGGTCAACTCAATGTACCATGAATATATGCACTGCATGCAAGTATGTTGGAAGATGTATTGTTCTATTGGGCATTTGTGCCTCCAAAGATGCCCTAAAATTTGAATTTCTACACCCTTAACGTATAATAATGTAATAGGTCTGCATGGATCATAGTTAGGTCGCACTTTGGGATGTTTTCATTGGGAGAGAGTTCTTTTCACCGAGGCTTTTTTATCCTCAAGTTATCAACCGGGCTCTCAAATGGGTTGATTCCCATGAGTTTTCCCTCAATAATTTGCACAACAATTCTCCAAAGTGGTGAACTATGCTCTAATGAACTCATCCTCCAGTAGCTATTGTTTAGGAATGATATAAATGACCATACCAGACAGTGTAGAAAGTTTCGTGGAATTTCATCAAGTCTAGATAGGTTTTTTTTTTTTAATTAATCAAATTATAATTAATTTTCCTAAGGCTACTTTAATTATTTAATTAATTAAATGTTTTGAGCAATTATTGTAAAAAAAAACTAGGTCCTTGGTTTCCTTTTTGATAGGGGTTTTTGTGCTCAAATAAAATGGAAGGCACCCCCTACACCCATGGACCAAGTTTCAAATTCTCACAATGGAAAAGTTTTGTTATGCATTTGTCTACCCGGAGATAAAGCCGGGCTAAAACAACAATTTTAATTCATAAGGTGACATTGCCAGAATGTCAAAATTTTGTATTTTTTGAGTTAGTGGGTAAATGTTAAGATGGAAAAGGCAAGAAAGACATCCTAGCCTACCCAACCCACCTTAACCACTTAACACACCCCCTAACCTTTTTCCCCCTCACTTTTTAGCTCACGTCCTAGGGGGATTCATGCCCCCCTCATCCCATAACGTTTGTTTTGTGACTTGGCTTGTTGTGTGGGTCCCTCATATGTGAGGTGCACCCTTCCTAGCCTCTAACCTCACTCTTTAGTGGTCCCCACGCCCACCTCACCCATCCACACACTCACTCATGCTTAAACCCTCTAGAGGTGGTATGCCTCCTTGAGATTCACTCCCTTGCTTTGGTTTTTGACACATGGAGCTCATCCAAGTGTTTTCACCTTGCCTCTTGAGCTATAAAAAGAACCTCTCCTCACTCATTCACTCACCATCTCTTTGAGCTAGTTTTCTATAATTGTTTCACCTCACCTTCTTTCTCTTGCCATTGTAGTCACTTCACTCATTGCTCTGAGAGTCTTGGAGCAACTTGTTACTACAACACTCTCACTTGGATTAATAAAGCTTGGAGGATTCTGTCACCCAAGAGTATTCTGGTTTTTTTTCTTACACATGAGGTGACTTTGTATTGTTCAAGTTTTGTGTGGTATTGAGTAGATTCTGGTAAATTAGTTTACTAGAGTAGATTAGCAAAGAGTATTCTTCCTGGTTTATACTTGTTGGATAGCCAAGGGTTTGAAGTATTTCATATTGTTAGTCTATTCAAGTTTGTTATCTACTTCCATGCTTCACATCTTGTCTTGAGTTTTGCAGGTTTGTTTCAAAGGGATTGTTGGGAAAGCCTCAAGAACAAGTCTTCCCTCAAAGCCTTCTCAAACTCCTAGCTTACTTAGTCCCATATTTCTGCACTCATTTCATTTATATTTTAATTTAATAACCATCTTAGATAGGTCATATATTTTTACTTTTCATTTGAGATTTTTATGTGAAAAATTTCTCCAAAGAACATAGAATCTTTTCTTAACTTTGTTGTGTTCTACAGCATTTCCAGCAAGCTTGCTTGTTGGTTTTTACATGTGTTCTTACTTAAACAAGGGATATGTTGTTGCTCAAGTTCATCCACAACGCCACAAAGCTTCCACAATAGTTGGGTAAATTCTTCTCTTCTTTTTCTAGCATTGTAGCAAGCCCCTTGGAAGTTCCCTTGAGGCTTGCATTCCTCAGATCACTTCTTTGTATTTCATTTCAAAGAAGTTTCAGTTGCCTACACTCTGGGGAGAGAGTGATTGGCCAAGCCAACCCCAAAATCAAGCAATAGATTTTAGTTTTTTCTGCATATTTTTATTTCTTTGCCCCACTTGTCAATAGGACGTGGTTGCAGTGGCTAGCATAATAACAATCATATGCCTCTTTCTTTCATCCCTCTTTGGCACAACATTTGTGGTTTGCCTCCACCTTTTGCCATTGTGAGTGGTTTGCATAATAAATAATTGCCTACACCTTTGGGAGAGTAAACTCCAAAATCGTATACAGGGATGTTAGTGATGTGTTGATGATTTATATGGTTTGAATGGATTAAAATGCTCTAGGTTGATCATCTCATGTTATTATCATTTTAGTTTAAGCCTTTAAGGCATTTTCCATTTACATGCCTTGGTTTATTCTTGCAAATATTTAACTCTTTAAGCATGGTGTCTCAAATGGAATAGATTACATGGTTAAATTTATGTCTTGAAGCAAATCTTATTTCTTGGGCACACATAACTCTGATGTTTTCACTTTGTTTATGGATATGTAAATGGTGTAGGACTTAGATCTCAATTTCAGCAAGTCTTTTAATCTACTTAACACATTTCACACATGCAATAGCACACATGGTTAAATGGTTATAGCTTCTTCATTTTGTTGTAATTGTTGACAAGCTGTTTTTGTCTTTTACTTGCTTATTTTCTTCATGTTCATATTCATTCATGGTTAAGTAAATGATTATGGAATAGTTGTTTCAATTTCAACTTTCTCACATGTTTTAGATGTGTTTATGTTCTCTTTCCTTAATATGCAACACACTTCATAGCAGTCACTTTAAGTTTCAGTTTTGGGCATAAATCACAGCTTTTTTGGGCACTTAAAACTTGTCTAAAACACTCGTAACACACCTTAAGACTTACCCATAAGTCATAATAACTTTTTAGACCAACTAGAACAACCTAATTCGCCTATCTTCACCATCTAAAACGGGGTTTGAGGAAAACAATAGAAGGAAGTGGCAGGACCTGGCCCCATGGCGCACCAGGTGTGTGTGTCCTCTCTGGGAAGTACTGTTACTTTAGGGTTGACCGTGAAAGTTAGGGTGGGCCTCAAGGCCTTACTATCTTGAGCATCCTATAACCATTTGGCAATGGGAGGAGGAGGTTTAAGGTTCCAAAACCAATGTTGTAAAAATCGCTTTGGGAAAATCGCCGGGTCCTGGAAAACAACGCTTCGTAAAATCGCAAAAATCAAAGAACTTAAAAAATACAAAAATATTCATATTTTTTTAATTTTGAAACATTTAAAGCAACAATAGCACAAATAGACAGATTACATGAATATGGAAAAGAAAACTGATATATAAGATATATAAGATAGTGATACATCACACATAAAAAAAAAAAAAAAAAAAAAAAAAAAAAAAAAAAAAATATAATAAATCAAAATGTATCTCATGATCGCCATCATGACTCTATGCTGACTCATGAGTCATCTACAATGAAATCAAGTAAATAAACTATGGATTCCTTCTACTCTTTTTACTTCTGCAAAGGTAATCGCTCTAGAAACTTCTTTTCCTCTAGCATAGGAGTAGGTGCCTTGGAGGCATGTGCACTGCACTGGAGCCGTGCAAACATCTTCTAGAATAAGTAGAAGACCCTCGAGACAATGTCCCCTAGAAGAAGGTACTGGTAGAGGAGGTCAATTTCTAGTGCTACCACTGGGCCTATATCCCTCTGAGATCAGGACTCTCAGTCAAGCCGGGTGGCAAGCCTCAGCACAATTGCACTCGGCGTTGGAAACTCAATATCCTCTTAAACATCCCCGGATCCAAGTCCTCGTAGATACCATGATCATCACCACTGCCCCTAGCTAATCAAGTATGTCTCAATAACATGTTCCTCAACCTCCCCCCTCCATGTAGAAGTGGTGTCAATCTCATCCAATGAAATGGCTTTCGCATCAATTTTTATCTCAAGCTACTTCACCCACAACCAGAGATTGTAGTAGACATAGACCAAATCATTAAGGCGTGAGGTATCCAACCTTTAAGGGATCATAAACTAATTTATTAGAATGTAAAGGAGCATAAAATATAAATGACAAGTTAATAATTTATAATTTTAAAATGAATTTGTGCCTCATCTAAATTCCTAACTCAGCAAAATTTTATGTATTTTCAAATATACTCCAGTTGCGCTTACAACCAGAAGAGCTACATGTCCTGCTAAGCACCTGAATTTTGAGTATATAAGACTGAGGTTGGTGTGTACATACACTACTAAGTCACCTAATAACGTATGACAAAGAGAAGAGTTCAACATAAGATTTTATACTTGAGTGAAGAGTACTTTTTTTACTGGGGACGGACAAAAGAGTTCAACAATCAATGCCACTCAACATCAAGGTACATAAAGGGCTTGTTTTCTTGATTAAATGTCAGTTCCATATCCTCATACATGATATAGAATCCAGTTGGAACATTGCAATCTTTCCATTCTTGAAACCCTGAAAACTATTAAGTTCCATTTAATTTTGAATGGACCTAAAATTCTACTTTCTCCATATACAAGTCCAATGATACAGAACCACTCTCAAACATCCTCAAACAATTAATGGTAATGTTAAAAATTTAAGTAAAATGATGGAAATGAAAGATAAAGAGAATGTCACTTTTACACACATCATCTACATGGGTTTTTCTAAATTTTTTATTGCATCTATTTTTTTTAAACGACCAAGGAAGCTTTTGGCTTATTTTTCCTAAAATGGCCAAAAATCGACCAGAGGGACCATGATTTCTCACATTTAAATGCATTTTACAACACCTGAACCCTCAAACACTTAGTTAGGGTGAGGGCAAATAAAATTGATATAATCTCAAACGTAACTCCTAACCACTAGTCTCCCAGACAACTTTTATTTTGCATCTTGATGATTGTTTAGAAGTTCATCCTCAGAAGTAATTTATTTCACACATTTATGCAATTTTGTGGTTTGAATATCTATGTTATATTTCGGTGCAGAGCATTGAGCTCCAAGCATTTACATCTCATCTTATGCTCTGTGTGTGATCTCAAGAAGAAGTTGGAGTATCCCATCAGAGGCATCTTGTTGAATCTTGAGTTCTTTAGTGGTTGCCATTGAAAAGCACCAATAGAGTGAGTGTTATTGGGGCATGCTTGCCTTATGTGATTGATCTCAACTTTTGAATATCTCTAACTCTCACACTTCGGCCCTTTTAATCTTGCCTATTTGTATCTTGTGTATATCTGTATCCTTGTAGCATTTCTTATTCTTTTTGTAAGTAATTGTATCTTTTGTTGTGGGATAGTTGTGTAATATAATTTTTACTTGTAATCTTTTTGTAATTGTCCTGCTCCGAAAGGGTTTGTTTGTCATTAATTAATCTTGCACTTTTCATTTGTTGCCTTAGCATCATAGGTTAGTTTCCCCTTACCTTTTAAACAAATTAAAACCAACTCCTAGAACTTCAAAGTTAAATCATATTCAGTAACTAGGGTCTACCCCCTCTCTTGGCTTTCCCTATGAGTAAGCCTAAAATGAAGAGGTTCCAGTCAAGGTTATAGTGTGGACTGTGAACCTAGACATTGTGTCCTGCTGACACACCAAGTGAACTGGACTTAGTCTTCAATGCTTGTGCGTGTATAAGGGACTAGCAACACTACCATTTTCTTGCCATCTCTCATTGTCCATCCCTCGGCTTAAATTCATTTATTCTTGAAGAGCTTGGAGCAACTTTGTTAAGCAAGCAACCTCTCTCTCTTCCCTTGGTAATAAAAAGAAAGGCTTTGGAGGGAATCGTGACCAAGACTTTGTCCTGGATGTTCCATGTCACAATGCTGTTGTGAGGTGATATTGTTATTGTTTTGAATATTTATGTGGAATTTCGAATATTTGCTTGGGTAAATTTTGTTTACTTAGCTAAGTCTAGCAATAGTGTAGTTGTTGGCTTATATGTTTTGCATGTGCCTATGATATAAACTTTGTTGTGTTATTGATGCATGCTATACATTATCTATTCTTCTTCTCACATTGTGTTCAAGATTTGCAGGTCATCTCAAGAGCATTGTTGGGATAGATTCGAGCAAGAATCTACCTTCATTGTTCACCTAAACTTCATGAGTTTTTCCCATCTCTTCTTCTGTTCTTACATATTTCAAATTTTGGTTGCTAAGTCACTTAGATAGGTCATTTCAATACATTATATTTCTGGTTTTTATATGTGGGAAATTTATGTTGCAAACCAGAAATTTTCTTAATGTTTTGTGAGTGTGTTGCAGCATTTTCAGCAAGCAATAGCTTGCTAATTTTTGCAGGTTCTCGTCAGGTCAAGGGTGCATGTTGTATGTTTTCAGTCACAACACATCTCCAAAGACCCCCTTTCAAAGTGGTAACAAAATCTTTTCCTTCTCTTTCTATCTAAAGCATTGTAAGCAAACCCAAAGGAGGGTCCCCAACTGGTTTGCCTTCTCTTTGATTTCCGCTTTTCATTTTCAGTTTTAGTTTAGTTTA